>JAOUZG010040215.1:3104312-3169570 GCA_026289955.1 Argiope argentata
TATATGGTATCGATAATAGACATAATCTCTGTACAAATCAAAAATAAAAGCTTTAAATGCATTAGAAATTGCCTTTCAGTATATAACTGTAACACACAATAAGGATAAAGGTAAATCTAAATAAGTTTATTATGCTACTTTGAAGTGATAGTTTATCGTGTATGGGGGGGGGGGGTAAATATTTCAACGCCTGTAGACTCATATTACCAAAATCCACTAATGGCTTGCTAAAAATAGTAGATAAAATATAGTAAGCAGATTTAATATACATCTGAAGTGCGGATCAAAAGTGCACACGGAACCAAATTTGTTAACATGTTGACCGTATAACTGTCTGTAGTTACGAAAGCGTGTAAACACTATAAGTCAAAAACGCGATGTCTGAAATATATGAAATTTTGTGATTAAAATTTTAATTCTGTGTCAAATTTTGTCTTCCATCGATCGAGGGTGGCGGGGGGATCTCCAAAATAAACTTTTTTTCTGGTGCTTGTTAATCATTGCCTTCCAGAAGTTATTTGCTTTTAAAAACTATAAAGTTTTATGTATAAATATTGAAAAATGGTCTGCAGTTAATTATTTTTTTCATTTCATAATATTGAGGGGGGGGGGTTCTTCGATAATTTCAAAAATATTATTTTTTTAAAAAAAACGCCACATTATATCAAAATAAATCAACTGCCTATTCTTGCTTCCTAAAATGTTATACTTGTTCATCAGTGTTAGGTTGCGTTTAAATGTAGTTGGCAATTTTGTGTTAAAGATTTATGATTGAAAGTTGCTGAGCGTGAAGTATTTTGTTAAATTATTAACAAAGATGTTGAATGCAATTCCGATTTGTGAGCATTGTGTTATTTCTCTTCCGCCAATGAGTAAAGATTTTTAACGGCAGCATATAATAAAGCAAAAGGCATAATGAAGTTTTAAAGATTATAAAAAAGTAATTTAGTTAGACAGATTCCTATTCGTTCATATATGCAATATGAAAAGAAAATATGTAATTGTCAAAAAAAAAATCGACCTCGAGGTTTTGGTGAAACTTCACTTTCTAAAGACTTCCCACCGAAAAGAAGAAAAAAATTATTGTAAATTTTCAGTGATAATGTGAGAACACGTTACTATTTTTAAATCATTATTTATCTTAATTAATTTAAGTCATTAACCGATTTAAACCAATCACAAAACTTCTCTATAGATCTATGTTCCTCTCTCTATATATATATAAGGATAATTTTTTTTAAACTTTCATTTTCAATTTTTCTAGCTGGCAAACAAAAGTTTTGGAGCCCAACCTATTTTGAGATAAAATAACAGCTATGTCATAGTTCGTCGTCAGCCTTTTAAAAACGCAACTGCTGTGAAACAAGCAGACATAATAATAAAGCAATACTAGTAAAAGCAGGTCAACCTTTTAAACACGCATCTGCTTTCAAAGAAGCATACATAATAATAATGCAAGAGATAAAAATGTTTTTTTGCCCGTAAATTTCGGGAACATCAAAAGCTCCTCTAACCAAAAAAAAAAAAGTTCTCACATTATAAAAATTTATAACTATTTTTATTTGAATACTATACTTTAAGGGCAATTTAGCAGGTCCTCTTAATATGGAATTTGTAGGTTTGTATCAAATTTTCGAAATTCACGGGGAAGGTCTGTTTACGGGGAAGTCTGTTTAATACAAAATAGAAAGATATACGCGTATCAAATCCGATGTGCAGTTTTAGTACCTGAAGTGTAGATTGTTAAAGTATGAAGTATAGATGTCAAATATTGAAGAAAATTCATTAACTCATTAAAATTCATTAGACGATCTATCGTCCGTATTTTTATGCTCACGAAGAACGTAACGAGTTAGAAAAATTTAAATTCGGCAAGGAATTTTGCTATAAAATTATACTAATTCATCGAAAATTATACCATACAAAATCCATATTAAGTACTCTTCACAATATTATGAAATATAAAGCGCTTTTAAGCGGAATCCTGGAAATAAAATTTTTACCACTTGTTACTATCTTGCCCAAGATCCATAACTTTTATAAGCATAGAAAGAAGAGGGCATTTTATTTAGAAATAAGCGTAAAAAATTTAGAGGATTCCTCAAACTTATTTGTAAAATTTTTAAGAATTTTTTAAACTAACTGACACAAACACTGTTTACATTTGCATATCCACAAATTTAAGCAATGTTCTATACAATAGACAACAATTCCACATATTATTGCTATATTTCTGATACTGGTGTGCACAAAACATGTAAATCATTTACAAGAATCTAAAAGCTTTCATTTTTTCTTTAGGTATAAGACTAGCTGATCTTTAAAACTTAATTATCTATTTTATTTTACAAATTATTTATAGAAATAATTTTCACACTGCCCAAATGCATTTTTTTTACAAAATTCTGTTTCAATTTATAAGCATAATTTGATTTAATTTGACAGAAATATGGGATATTTAGCTTTTGATGGTATTTGTGGTTCATTCAATTGAGCCATGCCTCGTGATCCATTAGAAGCAAATAAATCAATTCTCACTTCTTGAGACATAATTTGAAAAAGTTACAAGGGGAAAAAATATTAAGATTTTATTCTGAAGCTTTTCATCTAAAAAACAATGTCAGATAGAAGCATTCAGATAAAATATAAAAAACAATATGAATTTAATAATTTTTTGAACATATTAATCGAAACAACTCTCTTATTTTGAAACCAAAGACTTGCAGCAATAAATATACATCCTTAAATCTATTTATAAAGCAGTTGCCCCATCCTAATGTACTTTCTAACCAGCCTTCTGCATCAATTAACAAAATAATGGTTTGTAATCATATGAATTAAAAAGTTTTTTTCTTCGTCTATATATAGCCTTTTCCCGTTATTTTAATTACAAAATCCAAACCTCCAACTGCTAGAGGCACCTGTTTTCACCACTCACTAAAGTATTCTGAATTTAATGTTAAAAATTGGCATTAAAAAAAAGGGTATAGTAACAATCCTTCTATTGACTTCTGGTGCAAAAATATCTTCTTAACTGCAACACTAGCCTCCTCTGGTGACTAACTGTTCATTGAAAATGTTTTCCATATTTAATTCGTATATAAACTGAATGTTCCCGACTCTCTGAATAAAATTTTGAATGTTAAATTGTTATATGCATCAAAGCACATTGTTTTAAAAGATTTATACAAGATCTGCCCATTTCGTATATAAACATTCCCTCATAATACCATAACATTGTAATGCCATTAAAGAGGTAATTGTTCTGATAATATTTTTTCTAATTCATACCGTCTTTTGCAGTATTATTTCATTTTCTTATTCGACTTGTAAACCACCTATATTATAAAAAGGATCCTTCTACTCTGTACATTTGAGGAAAATAACATGTTTAAATATTTGATGGGGGTAAAAAAATGAAAACTATTCGAGTTTCACGGCAGTAAAAAATATATTGATAAGTTTCCTTAATTCAGGTAAAAATACCAAGCAAAATCCTATTTGAGATATTTTGGATGATAGATAGTTAAATATTGAAAAGTATACATTTACCCTATTTACAGTATATTTATACCAAATTATGTAGCTCTATATCAAATGGCGTGTAAAGCACCAACAAATACATTCATGTTTATTGAAATAAGAATTTATAATATTAATCCTTTCAACTTATTTTTTTTAAAAAATATATCAATTTAACTTTAGTTAAGATATTTCATAAAACCTGAAAAATAACAAAAATTAAACTAAAAATTGAGATACCCTTCATGAATATTTAAATTATGTACTCAATATATCAAAGCTATATTATGTATGCCACAAGTTCTATACAATTTTTAAAACAACTAAACACTTTAAAAGCTTCAGAATGAGAGAATGTGATTGTTGTCATTGATCAGAAATGCAAAAATTGCAGATAAATTAATTTATTAACATTCATCAAATAATACACAGATTAATGAAATAATACTGATTATTTCATACAATAAACCCCAAAACATTGATTTTTCAAATCCCATTTCTAAAAGTTAATAACTTAATCTGTCATATATGTATATACATTTTATGTGCTCATCATTCTCAAATCTCAAAACAATGACAATATGCAATAATTATGTTACAAGAACAACACAATAACTTCACACTTCAACAATCTATTTCCAACAACACATGATATACATGATTTTTCTCTCACAATATTGCATGGCAAAAGTTTGCAGTCAATGGACCAGAGAATACTTGACAAAAGTTCTGGACAGTCAACAGATTAAATTTGACATACATATATGATAAAGAATTAAATGAAAACTAATTTTATAAGTTTGATAAGTCTATTAAATAAATCTAAGTCTATTATTATACAAATATAAGCATATAGGAATTTTTATAATGGCTTGGTAAATTCTTAAATATAGTTTAATACTTCCAACATAAGGAAACTGTCGCATTAAGAATATACCCTCCTTGTTTTTTTTTGTTTTGTTTTCTAAATTACATTCAATTAGTTAAGCTCATTTATTTTACTAATAACATTCTAATAAGTAACGAATCAAATTTATATTTCATTACAAAACAGCTTGTACAATTGTTTCCACTCAATGTCAAAGGAATTTTTTTAAAAAAATCTAAGTAATCTGAATATTCTCTATTTTCACTCAGTTAAGTTTTAAGTTGTTGATCTCTGATTCATGTTGTTATTCTTCATATTATTATTTCAAAATAATTGCCAGCAAATTATTATTCCTTCTAATTATTTGCACAATATATACTTAATATTAAACTTTTTATTTAAAAAATTTAATCAATACTTCAAAAGCATTGATTAAAACAATTTATTTTGCATGAATAATGCATAAGAATTAAAGATAACAATTTTAATAAAATATTCAAGTCTTTAGAAAGGTTTTACACAGCATTAAATTGT
The DNA here is from genome assembly GCA_026289955.1 of Argiope argentata. Taxonomy (NCBI): domain Eukaryota; kingdom Metazoa; phylum Arthropoda; class Arachnida; order Araneae; family Araneidae; genus Argiope; species Argiope argentata. The sequence goes on from JAOUZG010040215.1 coordinate 3,109,237, forward strand.
TCCATTTATTCATTTCTTAGCATAAATTTTATTACATGATTTACATCTCTAATTTTCATTATAATACTGAAATTCAGATATACACATTTCATAATGGTCTGAAGCCAAAAGTTGAAGGCTTTGCTGTAGATGAATATACAATGTAACAATCCATTTCTAAATTTTAAATACAGATGTTATTAAATATGTTTTAAATATAATAAGGATTAATTTTGTTGTCTATTATATTTAATTGGTTAGAACACTATTTTAGAATATTGAATATTTATAAAAAAGGATATTGCTTTTAACAGTTTGTATGAAAACAAAACTCAGTCTTTTGAAACTGTCTCTTCTACCGAAGATTTTTTGCAAAGTTAATAAAGTGACGGATTAGAATTTATTTTTACATTCATAAATTTTTATTTTAGAATAAGTTATATAAATACTAATAACAATAAGGTAAATTGTACTAATACATCTAAAACTTAAATACTATTTCTGTTCAATAATGAAAATTGCAAGCCTCTCTGATGCAATGACTGTGATAAAGAGCTGAGTAATTCATAAACTATCATGTGACCAATACAACATTTCATACTTTCTCAATTTTTCAAAACTATTAAAAATTGCAATATTAAAGTACTTAAAACTCTAAAATCAAACTTACAATTTCAGATGATAAATGTAAAAGTTTTAATACATGATTAAACTAACAATTAAGTAATTTTAAAATGTTTAAATTGAAATTTGAATACAACTTAGAAAATAACGTGTCTTTACGTGCTATGATAAGTCACCTCCAGGAATGTATATTTAACTTCATAATACAGTGCAGAAAACTGAAACATACAAATATGATACTAATTCACATTTTGTTTGCAAAGATGTCTATATGCTCAATTTTAATACATCCAAGCACATGAACTACATGAATAGTAAGTTGTCAGCAGATTGGTTCATGTTTGCTATTCACAAATCCGCATCATTTTTCCTACGTTTAAACATTTAGCACAATTAACAGAACAATCGTAATAGAGCAAACACCAATCTAATCACTTTACAAACTGGCATATTATACAAATGGGATATAGTTCACAGGTATATGTCTATGTGATAATTGTATAAAACGCTTAGAAACAATTTACCATATACAAATAAAAAATAACAATCAAAATGAAAGCCATAAATTCTCAAATAGATATCAAGGATAAATACAGAACTATAAGAATTTATAAGAAAGAAAAATATTAGTTTTGGAATCATTAAGATTAGTATCAGAACTACATATAAATATATAAAAAAAATTTCAAAATTTAGCAAACAAATTATTTTCTAAAAAGCAATATGAGCAAAAGGAATTTGTAAGTGTAATACTAATGAAAGAATTAAGAAACGGATAATTGGAATTTGAATAGATTTTTCAAAACAGGAAGTTATATTTTAAGAAAATGAATAAATTTAAACAACAAAATTAATATTTAAACAAACACTATCAATGAATTTATGAAAAAATGCACAAATAAAACATGCAAAAAGAACAATAATTTTATTAACATACAATAAATCTCATTTATAACTATTTTTTTTGTTTAAAAAAATCAATAAATAATCTTGGAGCAGTAAAAAAAAAAAAATTGAACACTGTTACTACAGAAGGGAACATGTTGCAACAGTCAATAGAGGGTTTCAAAAGCTTCAATAAATTTGTCCACTTCCAAGGCTGATCTATGTGTATTGTTTGCATGCATTTTAAACAAATTTAAAATTTCATGGTGCAGAATCCTGTACTAGCCATATAAACTAGCAACTGCAAAATAAAATAAGCAACAAAATATAAGTGCAAATAAATAAAAAACAGAACTGCAAATAAAAAAATTTTAAATGATAAACTCAAAATAAAAATAATACATTACATACAAAAATGATTATAAGAAGGCTCCCATTTGATTGTTGTTGTAAGTACAATAAACAGGTTCAAAATAATAAAAAATAAAGTTGTTTGAAAGGGGTACTATTAAAAAAAATTACATGATTTCATGTTGAAAAAAAATTCAAACAGTTCATATAGCTTTTTAAAACTATATGCCTCGACGTTTCCTATAATTGGATCATTAGAGTATCCAAAAAAGAAATTTTCACTTCCCATACATTATTATACTGAAAAGCTGAAATTATTAGAAAAAAATTTTACATGATATATTATCAACATGCTACAACTTTCCTTTATCACCATTAATATATTTGATAGTAAAGAAATTCTGAAATACCAGCAATAAAATTCCTAGATAAAAAATTTTCAATTCAATCTTTGAGGCCCAAGATTTTCTTTCTCAAAATATAATGATAGAAAGCATTAAATTCAAGAACTAAAAGTAAAAGTAGGTTTAAAAAACATCAATCACAAAAAAGTTTTTTTTTTTCCCCTTGCAAAAACCCAAAGAATGCCACTAAATCTCAATAAAATAGATAAAACATTGTTAGCAACAATTCTAAATGATTTCATATAAATTACTATATTAAAATTAGTGGATTAAAGATGTTAGTTTTATCCAAAAATAATCAGCATTAAATAGCAAAAAAAAAAAGTTAATATAAGGAAAAATTATTAATAATAAACTTTACTATATTCAATAGTTTTGTATATGCAAAATGATTTTATCAAATGTTATTTACTATTCAAATTATCACTTATACTATTAGCTTCATGGCAGATATTTTCTCTTAGTTGTTAAAAAAAACACTAATCATTCACTTTAATATTTTTAAAATCAAATCTGTAAAATTATGAGAAACATATAAAAGCTATGAAAATACTATATGAATAATAAATTTGAATAAAGAGTTTTTTTTAAAAAAAAGAAGTCTAGTTTCTAAATATAATATTAATTACAATTTTCCTTTTTCTTTTTTTACAAATGCATGCTTGCCATCAATAATTTACAAAAATAAATTACTCCTAAATAATATGCATTAATGACAGCCAATCTCAAATGACCACTATTAACTATAGGCACCAAACTTTAATTATGAAATTGATTTTCTAAAACAAATTCTTTTTTTCTTCTAAATAATGTGAAATTTTTATTTGTACATTAATGATCTAAACTGTAAATATTTCCTGAAAAAAATATTCAAGAAATTTTATCAGTAGAAAACTATTACTATACAACAAGAGTATCAAAAATATTCAAAAATTAATATCTGTTTAAACAGAAATTTTTAATTAGAAATATGTTAAATACAATAAAAGATTACATTTCTCAAGATACAAAAATATTTTTTTTTCTTCTGGATTTTTAAAAAGATGACATTTTGATCTGATTTATGAGATTTTTTTTTAAAGTTCGGTGCCTATAGCTTACATGTTAGATTGAAAAATACATTAATAAATGTAAATCTTTCATTATAGATAAAAAATAATTTGGAAATTCTATTCAAAAATTAGAGTTGGATATTAAAGTCTTCAAACCCGTCATATACAATTTTGCCTTTCACAAGACAAGATAGAAAAAAAGAATCCTATACATAAGCTATAAGAATAGTTATTTATATTTAGCTTTTTCAGGAAGTACAAAATTTTCTGCAAAGATTTTTTCCAAAATGATAGGAAACATTTTTGAATATTAAATTTCATATTATAAAGATTACTGAAGTTTACATTTGGTTTTGTTTTAAAACTCCTTTTAACTCTTCAAAAATGTTTATTGAAAAATATTGATACAAATTTTAAAAACTTTCTCTTTTATAATTAGTTATTGAAGTTTGGGCCTTGAAAAGTAAGAAGATTATTTGGCAAATATATCATTAAAATTTAATTAAAAAAATAAGAGATAGTGAAAATAGATTTCAACAAACTGGCTTCATCCTCCAAAGTTTTCATAAATAAAGCTTTATATTTTATGATTTATTTGCTATCTAAAAGTATATTTTGCATTTATTTACACAAGATACACAATTCAAGTCACAGGAGTCTTATTTTCCAGAGAGACTTGAACAAATAATAAAAAAAAATTTAAAAATTCAGAACGTTTTTTCCTCATATAATGCAATAGAAAAAAAAAAGGAAAAGAAGCCATTAATACTGGATGTATTTTTTGCCTCCCAAAAACTTTCATTTTTTTTAATAAAAAAATCTATACAAACTTTACTTTAAATAATGGCTGTTATTTCATACATGCTAGCATACATACAACTGTAAGATATTTAATTACACACACATATTAGAGCAGAGTCATCTTTTAAAATTAAAACATAATTCTACACATATATTTTAAAATTTAGAAAAATCTAAAGCAAGAGCAAAAATTAATCTTTATACATAGCATTAAAGTCTGAAAATGCAAGCACCAGCTATGTACATTAAATTTGATGTAGAAATAACAGTACATTCAAAAGTGGTATTCAAATAATGATTGATAAGTTTTTTATGGTTCTTTTTTTTTTGTGTGTGTGTGGTTGTTGAGTCCCATACTTGATATAAAAATTGGATCTGAAACAGGTCCTTATATAAAGATTTACTGATATTAAATTCTTTAAGAAAAAAAATTTCATAAATGGTTTAGCAAAGAAGATGGTAAATTTTAATCTCTATACAATGTTTTAGTTGGGTGTTATTTAAGAATATTGCATTACATAAAATATATCACCGTATTTAAAAATCTAAACTACTATATAAAAAAACAGACCTTTAAAATTAATATTTTCCAAAAATATGTCTTAAGAATAATTTCTTTAAACTGGATGTAAAATTTTGAAAATTTTTTTCTCTCATTAGGACAGTTTAATTCAGGTCATCAAGAATTTTTATCTAATATAAACGATATGTTTAGAAGTCATAAAATAACTCTGCATAATATCTCTTAATATATATATAGTTTTTTCTTATTTAATTTCTATAATCTAATTCTAACACCCACAGCATAAGTTTACAGCATGGCTGTGATTTTCTGCTTTAATAGATAATAGCTAATACTATGTGTAATAATAATTTATATATTTTTGGTACCGCCGCGAACATAGTTTGACATCAATACTTTGTATACCTAGCAAAATGCATAATAAAATACACATAGAAACAATAGACATGCACACAACATGACTGATTCTTAAGGGTGTGAATATCTGTAGATGTTTGGTTATTCTGTGAGCACATAAGGTGTGGAAACCATAGCAGCTCAATAACCTTAAGAATATGCCCAAGCTGAAAAAATGGAAACTACATTATAACATGCATAATAGAACTTCACCATTATGATTTATTGAAAAGGAAAAAAATTATAGTAAATTTAATCAATATAAAGTAGTTTTCCCAATTCCATAATTTTTTTAACATCACAGATAATTAACAAAATTCTGCATCAGAAATTCTACATTAAAAAAAAAAATCTAAACTAGTTTGTCTTGTAACTAACATACAAATGAAACTAGATACTGTTTTGTGAAAAACACTTCTTTGCAACTTAATGTTTAAAAAATAACCAGTTTCTTTAGCCATAAGAGTAGTGATTTCAAGAGAGAAAAGAAAGGGGAAAAAAAGTTTAGAAAAGAATCGTAATCTGATAAGGCACACATTCCTTGCACTTATCTGAGGACACGCACCAGGCTTAAAAAAAAAAGGCATTTTTTTTTCTAAACAACACATTAAGAAACATTTGTTTTACAGAAAACATAGTAGCATAAAAGCACTATACATAAAATACATTAGAATAAATTTTAAATCCTATTTTTTAAATTTCCTTAATGCTTTTTCTTTAATTATTTCACTAAAGTGAAAAATACATGGCATATACAAGGCTAAACAGAAATCCCCCTTTCATGATAAAAAATTAAATTAATTTTGAAACGAAATTTAATTTAACAACTCAAAATGCAAAAACATGTACAAGATTTTAGAAGTCAAATCACTTTCCAGGATAGAAAGTAGAGTAAATTCCTAAAATTTGCTGTCAGGTGACAAGTGACATTGGATGCAAATATTGTGAAATGGAAGTTTTTGTAATGGAAAATCATTTTTCTATTATATATTTTTAAAGCCTTCAAGCCTCAAAGCCATTTGTTCTGGTTTGAGATTTTTTTTAATGACAGAATAATTACTTGCATTGAAATTCCCTTGAGTTATCATTAACTAAAGTTTAATTTTTCAAGTTTAAAATTGCATTAAAATTTTCCCAAACAGAAATGGAATGACTAAAGCCCCCTACCTCATCCATTTAAAAACAAATTGTAAAGAAAAATTTAAGAAAGCTTGCTATAAAGTCCTTTTTCTATATAATAAAAAGAAGTGTAATTCCCCCCCCCCATTTTAAAGCAGGAAAAAATCTCTTGGATACAAAATTATATAAATATCAACTAATAATGGGTTTACATACAGAACACTTGTTATTTCAATTAGAACATACTACAAGTGCCAAAATAACAAACTCAACACTTTGTTATTTTGGCACTTGTAGTATGTTCTAAATTTTCAAACAAGTTTATTTTCATTGCAAGAGTTTTAATTTTAGAGAGAGAGAAAAAAACGTGCGATTTCTCAAATTAGATTTTTTTAATAAACCTAAAATATCAGTCTATTAGTTTAAAAAAAGAACATGGAGCATTGTTACAACTTCTCAAAAATCATTTTAAATTGACAAAGTCATTAAATTGCAATCAATTAACAGTTATTAAAGAAAACTGTTCATGCAAGAATCCAGATTAGTGTTAGAAGCACAGCACTCAATGAATAATTACACTCAATCACTATCTTACATGAAAAGGTTGCTAGCTAGTTGAATACACCACAGATAATTTTCTTTGAACACCATTCCATCCAGCTTTAGGCTAAACTTGAAGCTTCAATCATGAAATTTTATGACAAAAAAATTAAAGAAAACAGAAAGAAAAAAATAGCAAAGATTATTAATTTAAAGGGGGAATTCAGAAAACGGGCATATATTGATCAAAAATGCTACAAAAAAGTGCTGTTGTAAAGTATTATAAAAATGGGTATATTTTCTTATGCAAATGATTTGGAACAATTCATTTCTATACAAATATAGATACGGATTTTAACACAAATCCACGACAAAACAATAAATTACTAATTTCCTACAGAAATTAGTGCTTTAATTTCTTTACGAAAATTTATGTCTGTACAGTAAAATTAATAATGTTCAAACATTAAAAAAACATGAGCTAAAAGGTCAATAGACAAAAACAGCTGCTGAAAGAAAACATAACTGCTGCAGAAGATTACAATTATTCAATTTGAAGGACTAAATGCGATACTAAATCAGATGGAAGCAAATGAAATTGAATAAGTGGAAATAGAGACATAATTCCACCAAATATGTCAAATCAAAAGGCTATATATTTTGTAATTTGAAAATCTCTACTCGCAAATTATCAATCACTGTCCCAATTATATTTATATTGAACAACTAACTAAAGATATTTTCAAGTATATTTTTATATAATATATAACAAATATGCAATCGCTTATACAGAGTGTTTCTAAAAAAACTTTTTACCTACTGGAGATAATAAGGACAATAAATTTTAAAAGTATTCAATAGAAGGCAAATAATTGCTTTAATGAAATCTCCCTGTTATCAATTTTTGTATCTCTCGATCAAATTGATCAATTTGAATTTTTCTTTTTTATCCACTTAGTAAAGGCTGCAAGCTTTCATCTTTAAAACTGGGTACACAATTTTTTTAAAAAAATGGGAATCATCGATATTCTTTTATTTTTGGGCAGTGGAAGAAAAAAGTTCACTTTTTTATGTTCTCTGAATTCCCACGAAAAAGTATTAATGTCAATTGTCAAACTTTTTAATGTCAAACTGTCAATTTACAATCATAAATGGTGCCTGAATTAAAAAGTATGGATGTTGAACGGAATTTCGGTAAAAAAAATTATAAAAATCATGGTGGTGAAAATATCGCCTCTAACTGATAAAGGGTTAATACAGTCAGTAAAGGGACAATATACATATCAGAAGTGGTGTTCTTAGATCAGTAACTGAACAAGTTAAAATTTGGTGGATATATTTATGTTTATTTACATAAGTGCTTTAATATAGAATACTTTTATTTTTTAATTTCAATTTTTAGACCACATGGAAACAGAATTTTTTTTTTAATTATAGAAAAAAAAAAGATTATTCTAGAAATTATCTTTTGGTTGATTCTTTTCTTCCATAAATAATAAAAAGTCTAAAGTTGTCCGAAGTAAAATTTGAATATATGCACCAAAGTTTTACAATTTGTTACTTAGTGGATGAATTCGTTCATTCATGGATCCATAGAATTATAAGTACAAATAATGGCACTTCTGTAATTGTTCATTTATTTATTTTTTTCATTTTAAAGCCTTTTTTTAAAAGAATATTACAGATGTAAATAAATTGTAAAAAAGGAATCATTTAAGTTTTTTCTGCAACAAATAATTGAAATAAAGCCAAACAAAATTACATCACGTAAGGCCAACAATTCAAAAGAGAATATAGCTGAACATATACTTAATAATAGCATCCACATTATTTAATTTTAACGAGTCTGCTTATTACTTTTTATTATATTTTAAATAATATTTTGAGTGGGAAACCAAAATGACTTGTTTCTCATTCTATTCCTGAATTAATTTGGACTGTGAAATGTCAGAGAATTTCTTAAATTTACGAACGAATGCTGACAGCCTCTTTTAGGTGTGATTAACAATGTTTATAGTGATATACACAATTGTAAAAACAAAAATTACAGTAGAAGAATTAAGAAAAAACATTAATTGAAACAGTTCATATCATTTAAATTGCCTTTGTTCTAATAATATAACTGCTCTGAAAATTTCAGTGACAAACACATACTGTTAAAGGTGTGAAGAGCAAAGAGAAAAAACTTGTGTTAATCAAAACTCTTCTTGAGTAAACCTCTTTACTGGCTTTTAGTATTTTCTCAATTTTACCGACCATTTTCAAGCAATAGAAGGTTCCATTTCTACTAGGATGATTACAACTTTCAATTCAAGGTGTTCTCTTAATCTTTCCACGACTTTAAATAGTTAAGTGCAGTTCTAAGTATTCCAAATCCTATGCATTAGATGTATAAAAGATAAGGCCTGGTTTCCCAAATACATCATATTCTCACATTCAACAAACAAATCATTTTACTTTCACTGTGCAATAACAAATCGACTCTAAGATTGTTGTTTTTTAAATGTCCTATTAACTTTTAATCATTTAAACAAATTTTTCTAATTCAATTAAAATTCTTTGATTTTAATTGTTAAAAATACAATGGCTCAATATAAAAGCACAAAATTTATAACTGTGCTGGTTACCAGCAAAATTTACAAAGCTTATAATCGTTGTTTTCAACATTTGGAATATCATTATTTCTATTTAATATACAATTTTCATGATGTTCAATTAAAAACAACTCATTTAGTTTGAAAATATTAACTACTCAGTTTATAATAGAGCAGCAGAAAAAAAATTATTTCCAACAAACCAATTTTATCCAATGTGATTGCACTTAACTTAAAAAGTAACTTTTTGTAAACTAATATAATCATCATATTAATATACTTTTGCAAATTACTAGGCCTGCTTATCTCCAATAGATAAAAGTTAAAACATATTTCAATATTTTTTTAAAACTGTATAATAAGAAAAAAAGACATACAGATAATAGATAATTAGAATAATACTGATAATTTTATATTTAATTAAAACTGAATAATAATCATTTTACTCAGATTGGGCAAACAATTAGGGCAAATGAAAAGAAAGACTTCAGTTTCAAAAAAAGAAATAATAATTGAAAAAAAAAACAGAATTTTTCCTGTTAACATAAAATCTTCTACAATTTTGTAATATCTTCACAATTTTGCCTGACATTCAGAATATCAAGGCAACATTGTGGCGATATTGCACAATATTTTATGTTAACAAGGTTTTAAAAATAAAATAAAAAATTACAGCACACACTTGAAAAAAAAACTGTTTTTAACAGAAGGATCAATCACAGGAATCAGTTACATCAAACTTCTATGAGAATGAAAGTTACTTGCATTAAGATGATTTTCATTTTTTCGTTTCACAATATACCCCAGTAATTAACTTAACAAAACTTTTTTTGAGCAGTCGTATTGTTTTGAGAAATCAGAAATATTATATATCTTATATTTTATCAATAAAATTTCATATGAATGTTAATTTTATTAAACTGCAGATTATTCATTTAATATCAGAGCCATAAGTAATTTTTAACTAATAAATGATCAAAATGAAATAACTATTTAATTACATATATAATAAGAAAATTATAAATGCTTGTTTTTTAAGATTATTTTTTATTCTAATCAAAAAATTTAATTTGTAAAGATTGAATTGTAATACTTTTTTAAAGTATTGTTACGTTTTTAGTGTAGCGGGTTTGGATTGAATGGACTTGATTTGAGGACACACAAACAAATTTATTTACAGGTATTTACAGGATGATTTGATAAAGTAAAACTTCAGATAAAAACAATCCAGCAGTCAACAGTCACTTACAGCGTAAATGCAAGCCTTACGCACAGTAAAAAAAGACTGCAAAACAGCTATGGTATAGCACAGTAAACAGTAAATCACAGTGAGCTCAATAATACAACGTTTACAGAAAGTGTAAACACAGCTCAGTAATCCTCTAGTCCAGCGAGACACTTCTCTTCCGAGAAAACTTTCAGCTAACTCCGGAACTACGGCTGCTCGTCCCTTATATAGCTGAGCAAGCGACCGCGTGGAAATACGTAGAGCTTCATGAAAAATGCAGTGACTACCAGACTTTTCCTTTCGCCAAATCAACTCAACTGGTGCCAAGCTTTTTCACAGCCGTCGCCAATGCCTTCTCCTTCGGCGCATTTTCGAGGCGTTCGCCCGCTTGTAACAGTATAATAGTATATAATTCCTTTTAACTTATTCCTTTAGTCTTTTAATGTGTGCTTAAAAAACAATAAAACAAAAAAAATAATAAATGAAACAAAACAAAAAATAAAACTTACCAATAATAACAATAATTATAATAAGAACTACTCCAATTAAGATTGCCCACATCTGAAATAATAAAATCATAAAATTGAAATAGGCATGAAGAAAAAAAAATATATGGTTTTATAAAAATCCAGTAACACAAAATATTAAAATGTCCCCTAATCCCATTCAATATAACTAAGATTTCAGGAATAAAACAGGAAAAACCCAAAAACTTTTCTTCATGCCTAAGGATTACTGCTACTCTAAAAGTGTAAACTTACCTGCAATAATGATAACGATTATTAAACCAATACCAACCATAATGGCAATCATCTAAAACCAAACAGATAAAACCTTAGAATTTTAAACAGCTCATTCAAGTTATCAGAAATGTGAAAATTAGCTATAAAGCTGCAATAGAAATCATGCATTTCCTATTTATTTTTCTCTTATCTTTTGAGTAAAATGAATGAAAATTCATTAAAATTAATAAAGTAATAATTAAAATTTAAGTACATTATTTTATTCCTTGGCAAGTAGTAAAAAAATTCCTTAAAAAATATTTTTGCAGAACCGACAATTATTAAATAAAATGGAATTACATCCCCCGCCAATTTTAAAATCCAATATTTAGCTGTCTAATAATAATGCAACTTTTTCCTTTTTTAGAAAATATAAATTAATAGATTAATTTTCCATACAAAAAAATCTAAATTATTAAAAAATTGCTCAGAATACTTTAAAATTTTCTAACACACAGTAAAAAGTTTTAAAAAAATATTTAATAAATAAACAGAATGGCTTTATTATATGACTGTTATTGTGCCTTCAGTTATTTATATGCTTTTTTATTTCTCTTAGCAACTTCAATGCATTTCCTTTTCATATTTAGATTAGAATAACAGCTTTACAAGGTCATATTTAATATGATTTATAGGTCCTTCAAAAGTAATTATTCTATTTTTATACCATGACAACAGTTGGTTTAAGTACTACAGTTAAAAAGACATAAAATAAAGATTTATTAATAATTCAAACAACTTGGAAGTGTTTTCAGTAAAAGTTTGCTAACCCATGATTCAACAAAGTTTAAGCACTACAAATGATACATATATTGAAATATGAATATAATTTTAAATAAAATATACACGTTATTCTTTGTAATAACTTTCTTCTAAATACTAAATTAAATTTAAAATATAATTTAGTTGAAAAACATTACGATAATTTTGCATAAAAAATTAAACAGAAAATGATTTGTTAAAGAAAAAATACTTTCTGTAGAAACATTCATAAATTAAACTTTTGCATTTGTCATAAGTCAGCTACACCATATGTTAAAAGCAAAAACAAATATTATGAAAAGTTGAAATATATTTTTCATTTTAAATAGAATTATTCTATACTTACACAGGATGCATAGTGAGAAATTGCAAAAGGGTTTAAAAATTGAAAGGTTGAAAAAAAAAAAGATTTTTTATTTATTCACTTTTATTATACCAGATCCACCAAGGTTTTCCCCCCTCCCCCAATTATAAAAACAAAAATGTTGCAAAATTAGTCCAACAAATAATTTTGAAATGGAAGTAGACATTAAAAAAAGTGAAAGAAATTAAGAAAATTTATAACATTAAATTAAATTTCATGTAACTTATTTACTCTCCGTAACTAATTAAAATTTACTATGGTACAGTAAAATCCCTTTAATACATCATTCTAGAGATTGCTTCAGAGCAACATATTAACAAGAATGATAATTGAATATATAATTATTACAAAGAGTTTCAGTATAGGCATTTTAGAACTGCTTCTTCCATATTCGATATTTCTGTTTAGAGCTCTATATGCTTTCTTATTTTCCATTGATCAAACTAATCTACATTCCTTCTTGAACACATAAAAAGTTAAATGTATACTTATCAAGCATAAATAAATTCTTCAATATTTAAGAATTAAAAATTGAAGTTTTAATGTTTCTTTTTGTCATATTAACTAGAACAAAAAACATTTTATATTGCCCCTTACAAAAATCATTACAGTATTTAATAAAGAGCAATGAGCTTTGTTAAAGAAAGGGGGAAAGTAGATGAAAAAAAGGAGGAGTTCATAAAGCAGTATCTTATTAAGACCCCCTGGATTTAATTTTACCTTGAATTTTTTCTCCAAAATATTCTCTTTTATTAGTCTTCAATTTTTTATATATTTGGTAAACAAGTTTTCACAGCCATCTTGAATTCTTGCATTCAACATTTGGAGAAGAAAACGTTTTCTTCGTATTTCTTGAGCAAATTCAAGCTCTTTTAATAACACTATACATCCTTATTACAGGTAAGATAATTCAAATAATTTAAAATATATAGACCTACTTATAAATATAAGTGAAATATTTGTAACAAACATTTTATTTTAGGATACAATTCTTTTCAATGCATTCAAATCTTTTTAGCGCCAAACCAATGTTAGTTTTTCCCCTCAAAAAAAAAAAAAAAAAAAAAGCCATTAAAATATTTTATTTACAAAAAATAATATCCTAATCCAAAATACAATAGAATTTATAAACTGTCTAAAAAAGTCCCCCCCCCAATGTGACATAGTTGCAAAATTTAAACAAAATAAAAAAAAGATGCATTGCAAATAAACTGATACCAACTTGATTAAAATCAAGATGTAGAAAGTACTCAGTTTCTTAAAATTGTACCAAAATACAAAAAAAGAAAAACTTCAAAAATGCTTAAAGTTTATTGAATATTCTACATATTTTTATTCATGTAAGACATGTTAAAGTAATTAAAATCTGAATTTATTTTTTAACTCATTCTCAAATAGTAACTCTTACCTTACAATTTTTCCACCAAAATTTTCTTTTAAGCTTTCCTGCCTGTTGTTCAAACTGTGAGGCTCCTTGTTGCAAAGCATCTAGTAAAAAAAGTACATTGAAATAATGATAATGTTAACAATATTATTTCTAAAATTAAGTTAACAGTTATATATTTTTTTAAAAAAATTACAATAACCGCAACCACATTTACTCAAACAAAACAAGATTAGACAGATTTTTAATTTGTATAATAGTAACATTGTCCAAATTTTAAAAAAGCACACAAATAGTAACCACACGAAGCAAAAATAACATTAGAAAACAAATGCATTTTTACTATTTCTATTATGAAAGAAACAAAAATCAGACAAATTTTAATTTTGTTCTTTCAAATAATCCTTAAACTTGAGGCATTTGACTTATATTAGACTTGCATTTTTTTGTACATCCCTACCCACAAATTTCTATAAAATCTTACCTTATTTAAGATTTTGTATATTCTTATATATAATCTTTTCAATCCATAATTTTTTTTATGTGAGTAATCTTATTTTGAAATAAATACTAAAACTCCAACCTTTTTTCTCAAATTTTCTGTAAATTTTATTAAAAAAAAACAAATCATCTTCAATTAAAAGAAATTAGGTTTTTCCCAATTACGAGTTACATAATTCTTAATCTTCATATCATGCTTCAGAAACTTAAAGCAAAGAAAATAGAAGTGATAAAAACTAAGCCAGTCTACAATTTAACTCTTGCATGTTTTAAATCATGGTTTACTTCTCATTTATGATTAAAGATAATATTTTATAATAAAAGATATACCTATTTAAAAAATATATTAGCTGAAAATTTAAAGAGAACTTGCATTCTTTAAATTTTTTAACTATAAAAAACTATACTAGTTTTTACCTATAAGGACATGATTTATTAAATTGCAGTTCTTTTAATGTATTAGTACCCAATTTTTTAAGCAAGCAAGCAAACTTTTGTTTGTTTGTATTTTGCATTACAGATCAGCATGCTAAATAAATATTACTTTGGATTCAAGGAATGAAGATATTTCTTTTATAAATGATTATATAAATATATCTCTTTTATGATGATGATGGCAAACAAAATAGATAGCAAAAATTTTTATTTTCAAAAATCATAATAGAAAATTTTTATTTTAAAATTTTATAGCTTATTTTAAATACAAGCATGCAACATCAAAAATGCTAGGCTACAGACACTGAGTTGTTTCCCCGGGATTTTTAAAGAAGTTACCTGCACGGTCATCCAGTTCAGATAATTTCTGATCCCTTTCCAATACTTTCTCCACGTTTGTACGCATGATATCCACAACCTAATTTTAGGTGTTTGCAGCAATGAACAGAAATGAAAAAATAATTTAGATATATACAATTACAATTTAATAAAAGAATAAACTTGGACTCATTCAGTCATGGGGAAAAAACATTTTTAATTATTTCAGTAATTCATTTTTCATGTCAATCATTAATCTTGATGACCCTCAAAAGACCAACTGAGCAGAGACCAAGTTGATTCTTTTGCACAGTTCATTCAGCATCTCACCTGCTCGATCGTCCAATTCAGTTAGCTTCTGATCACGCTCCAGAACTTTCTCAACATTCACACGCATTATTCCAACAACCTATAGCAGCAATAAAATTTCTCCACATTTTCCTGATATTTACCCACAATAACATGGGCAAGCAAGAAACATAATATATATGTAACAAGAAATTATAATGCCAAAATGGATACATGTATTTTAAAATAATAAAATTATGTATTTTTTAAATTAAATTTTCAAAAATATCTAAAATAGATAAAAATTATATTAAATTTATTAATTAAAAATAAATACATTATTTAAATATATATATACACATTAAATTATTATGATACTGTTAAGAAAAATACAGCAATATAAAAATATTGCATATAATTTTCCCTTAAAAAAATACATTTGCCTCACAACTCAGTAGTTGCAATATCCCCCCCTTCAAATACTATTATTTATTTATTTTGACCTTATTAGATAGCATTGAATTTTAAAAACAAAGGAAATCAAGTTATGAAAATTATATTCTTATCAAATATCCATTTAAACAAGGGAATGAAATTATTTTCATTTCATCTCAGTTTGAAAATGAATGCAAACAAAAAAAATCTTAATATGCATTTAAATGAACAAATCTTTATTTTAAATATATAGATTTATTAAAGAAAATCAAAGACAGTCACTCAGCTCAAACCAATGATTCATTTTATATGAAAGCTCAAAAAGCCTTAATAAGTCAATTAAGGATGTCTTCCCTACTCCATATTCCCTTTTTGAAAAAAAAAAAAAAAAAATTATGTGCTCTCCATGAAGAAAACCTACAACTGAGTTCCCCAAACACACCCATAAAACTAATTTCAAAAATTGCTCATTTCATACGAAAGCTCAAAACTCTTAGACATAACATCAATGGTTGCTTTACTCCCTACCTGAGAGAGAAATTAGAAAAACATACTTAATATACCAGGGGAAAAGAATTCAAAAGAATTTTTTTAGCCAAATATGGTACCAATATCAAAAATATTTATTTCCTGTGAATGTTCACAATTCCTACACATAGAACTATTAGTATGCTACACTCTTATTTAAATTACAATATAAGACTTAACAAAGACAACTTTCAGTGCTGAATCAAATATGATATTTTTCATTGCAATTTTGAAGTACAGTTAACCAATATGAGTTTTTTAAAAAAAAATCATTAATACAGAGGTATAATTTTGAACAATACTTGCTTACTTTTATTTATATTATCATAGTTAAAATTCTTATTAATAATGGCTACCTTCACTTATATAGATAAAGGGCAAATTGATCTATTTGAATGAAATAATCTTATCAAAAAAAGGCACCATTTTAAATTATAATGATATAAAAATGATATTTATTATTGATACTGACTGAGCATGCTAATTATTTGCATATGCAATGTTTTGTTTAAATATATTAAAATCTCATTTGGATACATGAAAACTACATTAGGATAGAGCTTTCAATTTTCTAGCTGATGATAAGGATGACACCTGAGATGTCATCTCCTCTCCAAAATTCTGCACCACACCAACTAACATAAGATTTAAGTGCACCAAGCCTGCACACTCAACAAATCTTTAAGGAAATTCAGTTCAGAATTTGGAGCCTATTGACTTCAAAACTAAGACTTTGGCACTAGTGAATAACTGCAGACTGCACATGTTAAGATGATAAAAATGGTCAAAACTGGTCCAGTTGTTAAGTCCAAAGCTCTTCCCATATTTTATTTTGCAATATTTTGCAAAAATGAAAGCAAAGTGGATGATGACCCTTGATGATATTCCTAAAATTTATAAGCTTCCACATGCAATAAAGATAATAAAAATAGGTTGTTTTTCAAAATCAATTCAGTTATTGAGGCTGAGGAACAGATCCTTTGGTTTTAGTAATTGCTTTAAAATATATAATTAGTATATGAACAGTCGCCAAATTTTAATAATCAAACACTAAGAAGGGAAAAAAATTAATTATGGTATATGGATTAATGCTATATTCTTTTTAATATTCTTGATATTTTAAAAAATGTTATTTAAATAAGCAATATATATTTTTATATAAACTATATTAATTTATGAAACATTTAAAAAGCATCTTTATTGACAAAAAAAATATAGGCATAATTGAGAAATCTTTCATAATATTAACTTTGAATAAAAACAGATATTCACATCAAAATTAGATTCTTATTCCAAAATTAAATTCTCATTATATTAATGCAAATATAAGAATTTAAAAAATTATTATCTTAAGGTTAATCAGAAATTTTTATTTCAGTCTTTGACTAAAGATCAAGATAATTATTTTAAATTTGCACATTAAAAAAAAAAACATTTTTCATTGCATTACTTTCTAAAATATAATTCTAAAGGAAATTTTTAACTTTTTAAAATTAGATTGCATAAAATTTATAAAACTCTTTTGTTATCTTTTAGAAATGAGATTTTATATACTAATCCAAATATGCAAAAAATTTAAATGATTTTCATTTTTTAAGAAATACATTCAGGTAAATTAGAGAAAGTATAAAAGCTTTTTACATAAAGCATAAATAATAATAAAAATACTATAAAATAATAATGATGATGATGATGATAATGCTTTCAATAAATAAATTGAAATCAATAGCTGAAATGCATTAAAACAATCCACATAAATATTTAAAACAATCCACATAAGCTTTGCTTATAAAATTAAACAATAAAATTTATAATGCACCATTTCAACAGAGTTAATTATATAAATTACCTCATCAACTTGTGCCTGCGTTTGCTGCAACCTTTTGGAAGCTGCAGACTGTTGTGGATTTGGCTGCCTCGTTGGAGGTGACAGAGCTTCATTACCTTCAGTGGACCTAAAAAAGAATTTAAAAATAAGTAATTTGATCATCAAATAAAACTTTTTTTTACAATTTTTTTATCTGTACGTTTTAAATAAGATTACACACAAACACACACACTGATAATAAAATGCTAGAAAAAAGTAGAAATATATATAAAAGAAATATTCTTTTAAAAGAAAGAATACAAAATTATTTTTCACACTGATTCATCTGACAAGACTTAAACTCTGTTTATTTAAGAATAATGCCATATTTTTACATATAACCTTCTCACCTAAGAGTCTAAAATCAAATAGAATAATAAAGATATATAGGAATCATGCAAGCAATAATGGGGGATATTCTAATCTTGAATGCCAAAAATATGATACTACATCAAAAGTCAATTTATTTTCACCTATTAAAATACTTATCAGAAGAGATTCGGAATATTAAGGAAAAATAATTCATATACAAGATGAAATTCAACAGAAACCCCAATATATATATTTTTAAAGATAACCAAAAATTTACCTTTAAAATCAAAATAACATAAATATGTCCAGAAATCAAATACTTAGAGCAATCCTTAAAAAAGGAATATACCAAGTTTATATCTTATTAAAACAGATACTGTAAGCAAGAAGAAAAGAAACAGGATTCATATAGATCAGATCAGAATCCAAGCAGCAGTCTAGAGATTTGCCATAAATAAACACTATATCTTCAACTAATGCAAAGTACAAAAAAAAAAAAAAAGTCACCTGCAAAATTATTTTTGACAATATTTAAATAGTTAGGGCTGATAATGTATTATAAATAAATCTAGGCATTCATTGTTATGATAATTATATATATTTTAAAAACCTTTTGCACTAACTGGTTTTCTAATTCTTTATATTTCTTTTAAAGCAAGAGTTATCAATGTTCCTTTATTACATTTTAAATGTTTAGAAAGTCTCATAAAAGTGACTTAATTATATTTATTTAAAATTATTAAGAATTTAATATGCATTTAATATTTTATAACTTTTAATGACTACATAACTTTCATTAAAATTGTGTAATTATAATTTTATCTAGCTAAAAAAGAAAAACATGTAACATAGAAGGTTTAATAATTATAATGAACTATTTTGTATCTGCAATTGTAAACAAATGTATTATTGAATTAATGTTTCTGAATTATGGAACCACAATCTTCTAAGCATGTATAATTAACATTCTTATAATAATCTTAAACATAATACTTTAGTTTATAAAGAACTAACAGCCACAACTCAATAAGACAACATGCAGTACCTTTGAGACTTATTAACATGCAACTGTTTTAAAAAATACACATTCATATAAACATTAAATTCAATAATTACTTAATGTTAAACAAGAAATTATGAGCTATTAGATATTAAATAGATGTATAAGAAATAATTCTAGAACATATATTACCAAAACAGAAAAGAAAGAAATTCAAAGATGGATGGGAAAGGAAGGAATAACAAAGTAACAAGATTTTATTTAGGTTTCAAAATTTGAATAGGCAAAATATTAATAACAAAGGACAGAAAACAGAAAATGCAGGAGTATTTTCTTTGGCATTGTATTGTATTGATGTCAATAAGGCTTTTGTCCCATAAAATCTTAAGAATGGGCTATTGGCTAGAATCCAAGGTCAGTACGGAAGAAAGAAATTAACTACAATGCAAGAAGCAATTAGAAAAGGCTTTCCGAAAAGATTTTATCACGAAACTGACCCACATTATAATGGCAGATGTAAAAAAAAAAAAACTCACAAAACAAAGCAGCTATAAAGACGACCATTACACATAAAATAAAATGTCTTCCACTAAAAATGATTTTAAAATGTATATAAGCTTTTAAAAAAATTTAATTCTTCCACCATAATAGGCAATTTGGTATATAACATGGAAGAGTGAAGACATTTGTATACAAAGTACAATTTGCTTAAGAAGGTAGAAATCATCTTCATCCACATGAAATAAATGATGAATTTCAAGTAATAAGTATTTCATATTAATTCGCATCCATTTCTTTATCCTTTTTTTTCCCTCTTATAAATAATATAATTGGATCATTAAGCTAAGGATCATGAATAAATTTGATATCTGACACCACTAAGTGTAAACCATTGTATCAAATAAAATTGAGTTTAATATATATATATATATATATATATATATATATATACATACATACATACATACACAAGAGCAGCATAAGAAAAAAAAACTAATAAACCTTCCTTTAGAATAGAAAGAAAATACTAAAATGAAAAACAGAAAAAGAAAAAAACAAATGATTAGATTTTTTTAAGTTTACTGTTCTGATGAAAAAGGTTTTCTGTTGGGAAATCTTACAATAAATTAAATTCCATTAGATAGATAATATTTTTAAAAAATACAGGAAATAGAAAAATAAAAAACAATTCAAAAAGCTCAGGCAGATGTTTTCAGTTTTTGGTGAAAAATTTAGTTTAATTAATAAAAAATTAACCACTCAATTAACGGGAATAAAAATTTGCGAATGTTTCTGTAGATTATAATTTATCTCTATGCTAAATTTCATCCAATTTCCTTCAGCCGTTCTGGAGTGATCAAACCCTATCATCCATCCATCCATCCAAACTTTCACATTTATAATAGTATTATAGATATATATAAAACTTCACTTAGATTTTAAATAATTGAGTTTGCTAAATAAATGAGTTACTTTCTTTCATCAAATAATCCTCTTTTGTGTGGTAAAAATAATTCCTTGTTAATTTAGGAGTCCCACATTGCAAATGCTTTTACTAAACACAATACTTCTCAAACAGCTCCATCTTAAAAGATATTTTTATATGAAAGCAAGATTTAGAAATAGAATTTGAGATATAGATAAATATATATATATATATATATAAATAATACCATGCTATATATATTACTTCATTAATAAATGATTTCATTTCATTTACTTCCATGTTTTATAAAAGCATTTAATAGCTTGAAGCAATAATGTTAATAAAATGTCCATGTTAAATAAAAGAAAGCTTTATACACAATATTATATAAAGATTATCTGCTTTAGAAATTTTCTGAATCTAAGCACCTCCGCATATTTTTTAATATTTAAAGTAAAATAAAAAAAAATCTTAAAACTTTTTAAATGCACCTTTTCAACAAAAATTCAAGAAACAAAAATTCAGAAACTTAGAACTTTTTTTCGAAATCTGAAACTTTAACTTCAGCATCCAATAGAATTGATGATCATTTTTACATATAAAGCTCATGAGATAAAGCTTTCAGAATGTTTCAAATGTTCCAGTGTGTCATTGCTTATATTGTGATTCACTAAGATCTAAAAAATAACTATCTTTAATATCCATAATATTTTTTATACATGTGTTTTTATGTGATTATTGGAAAGTTGTTACACTAATTTAAATTTTTAAAAATTTTACATTTTCTAAATTATTATTTAATCTTTTTTAGAGGGAAACAAAGAGAGTATTGACAAATATTTTAATTCCTTAAATTTTAAAAAATTATCAAGGAAATTAACTCATTTTAATATTTTGTGCTTTTTGATTTTAAAAAGTGCATGTGAAGAGATTTGAAAAATGTTACTTATTAAAATCTTATTAAAACTATAAAACAATACAAATTTGATAAAATCAAGCCTTTTGTCTAACTTTGAAGGAGAAACAATCCTAATTTATCTTGAAATACATATGTGGTTAAAATTAATTCAACACAATGTTTTCATTATTCAAATATATCTGACTAGAAGATAGTTTTTATAAGGCATAAATACTAATAAATACAATAGCATTTTATGTTTTATATTATAGAACATTTATAAAATAATGAAAAGAATTTTGTTTAATATTTAATAATGTAAAATTAAGTGTTTAGCAGCCTCATTGTTTATTTTCTAACGTTCAAACTATGCCAAGCTCAATACAACCATCTTGAGGATATTTCTTGGATACATGGTAATAAAATTTAAAGGTATTGTTGACATAAATACCTAAAATTATATTTGACATCTATTTAATTCATTGGCTCATTAATGAAAAAAAAATATTAAATATATCTACTTTAGGTACACACCAGTTCTTTCTATACCAATATCTAATTTGAACTCAGTCTCAACTATTGTACATAAAGATAATCACAAACATTCACATGATTACTTTAAATTTAATGCAAGAAAGTAATAAATTTAATGCAAGAAGAAAATATAAAAAGTTAGATACAAATACAGAGAAATAAACAAGATATGGTTCAAATAGAATATTAATCTTTTCACCTAACTAGATTTCATTTATATTTCACTCATTATTTAATATTTGATAGCTTTCAGAAGTATGTTTTCATCTAGTTAATAACAATCAATTGATATGTGAAATATCCAACTTCCAGTTGTTTTCAACAATGTGAAAAGATATTTTGTATTTAAATTAAGTCTTAGCATTTTCAAATGTCATCGGAAAAATTCTCCAAAATAATCAGTTCTAAAACTATTAATCGAATTTATACAGCAAAACGGATCAAACACAAAACGAAGCATCGGGAATAAAATGTAATGGCCTTAATACCTACATTTTGTATTCACATGAAAAAATTAATCTTTTAAAATGTTGACATCTAGAACTCTTTAAAGTGATAAATCAAGGAAATTGGGTATCAGAATTTTTGCCAAGATGGAAAAATTCTAGCAAAGCCAATTAAAACTTGCATAGCTAATTAATATAAGAAATTAAGGGAAAAGTAATATTTAATAAATTATAATTTGGTATTATTTTTCTAAATTCTTTTGAAAGAATCTTAATTCTGTACCTAATTATTTTATATAGCCTTTAAATACTCACGAGCCTTCTTTAAACAACAATACATGGTAATAGTTTAATTTTAAGCTCTGTGAAACTGTCTTAATTTATGTTGTAAAGCATAACAAATATTTAAGAATTACCGATTCAATTTCAATAGGTAGCTAATATCCAATATTGCAACTTATGTCAAATTTATACTGGAAAATAAATTAATAATATTCTCATTTTTGTTTTAAAAAAATTGAAGCAAAAAAATTTAACATCTTAAACTAATACTATCATATGCCCCTGTCTTCAATATATCTTATTTTATACCTATTTTTCTAAATTGCTGTTATAAAAAATAAAGGTTATGTATAGAGTGGTAAAAAAAATTATTCTTAATTTTATATTCAATCCATACCAATTAATTTTAAAAGTAAAACAAATAACAAATTTTTAAATTAAGATGCAGATCTAGTTCAATAAATCATTACTAAATTACTCAGTATTGATTTTCAGATTCAATTAATTTTCACTATTTGGGAAGAAACTATCTACGGAATTACTAAAGAAAATATTTAAGAAAATGTTTATAAAACTGACTTTAAAAAATTACACTCACATTTAGAGCTGTTTACTATAGTGTAAAACGTATATACATAAAATATGCCCACGTCGCGTCAATAATTAAAACTGTAAATGGAAAATTATAAAAGCCACAGAAAACATAGACCTCAATCTGCGAAGGAAAAAGACTCAATAATTAAATTTTTGTGCCTAATATGAAGTATAATAGAGAACTAGGGCAAGCTACGAACATTGTCTTGACATTAAAATAAATAGACCAAAAACAAGCTACAAAATTTACAATATTGGAAGCAAAGAAAACATTAATAAATCAAAGATTTCACTAGAAAATGTAATTATTTCAGTTCCAATTCTTGTTATCAACCGAATGAAGATTAAAATTAAGATCTTCGTTAAAACTTTCCGGGTGTCATTCTTCCCATGAGTCACACTATTTTCCCTTTACTTATGCATAGGACAGAGTTTTACAAGAAATATAGCAAAGAAAAGCTTTCTTTAAATTAGATTTTGTACTTACATTTTATTGTTGCAAAGTGAAACACTCTACTATGAAAGTTACAAATATATTCAAATTAAAAACTAAGGTTTTACGCAAATTCACAGCACCTATGGCGGTGAACGTCGCCCACTAACTCAATTAAAAGACAGCTGTCTCGATTGCCACACACGAACTGGATTGCTCCACGAAAAGGATCCCGTATTTTGTGCATTTCCTTTTCCACTTTTTCAGTACTCATCATTTCATTTAGATCTCTTAGACATTCTGAATCACATTTCGAATCTTAGAATTTAAATAAAATGTCATATATTTTAAGAAAAGTCATTAACTAAGAGATATTTTTAAAACAATGATTAGTAAACTGTAACCACGGGAACAAATCTTGTGAGAATTTCCTCTTCGTTGTTTTTTCCGGTTTTTAAAAGCACGATTAAGTTTTGACAGTACCATGTAGTATACTGATTACTATACATAAATAAGAAATAAAATTATCAGAATAAAAAAGTTTAATATCTCTCAATTCTAATTTTAATATGTCTTCTCGAGGTTTATCCGAAACTAATAA
Source organism: Argiope argentata (assembly GCA_026289955.1). Lineage (NCBI taxonomy): Eukaryota > Metazoa > Arthropoda > Arachnida > Araneae > Araneidae > Argiope > Argiope argentata. The sequence goes on from JAOUZG010040215.1 coordinate 3,133,923, forward strand.
ATTAAAGCATAATCTTGAAGAGCAGTTAGATCGTCTTGTAGCACAACTTGCAGACTTGGAAGAATGCAAGTAAGAATTTATATTTTATGCGCGTTTATTTAAATAAATAAATAATGCCAAAATTTTTCTCTTTCAATGCTTCCAATTTTATGTTATGTATTTTATAATACCTTTTGTGTGCATAAGCCTTTTTTTTTTTCTTTTAGCCTTTCAAAGTTGCATTTTTTAATTAAGTGAATTACTTACTTTATCAACTGGAAAAAGCATATTCTTGTATTGTTAAATTTATTTTCAAATTTACACTTTTTCTAATGCATCTTTTAAATAAAATAGGCATGATATTTCCTGAATTAATGTATTTTTTTATTTACATGCTTAAAATTAGTTTATATTATTTTAATAGTTAACAAGGAGAAAATATCATATAGTCTTCTTATATTTATAAATTTATCATTACGGTAAGCTTTATTCTTATTAGATACGATTGAGGTATTTATTCTACAATTTTTTCTGCTTATTATTAATGACATTGTTGATTTAGAAATTATGAAACTTTAAAAAAATTATTTGAAATCTATATGCTAATATTTTACTTCTTAGAAATGAATTGGATGAGGATGAATATGAAGAAACCAAAGCTGAAACTGTTGACCAGCTCCGAGAATTTAATGCTACACTTTCAAAAATTATGTCTGGAAACATGACTCTTGTTGACGAGCTTGGAAACATGCAGCTGGTAGTATTTATATATTTGGGAACATGGTTAGAATCATATAAATCTTGATTCTTTCCATTTGAAATTTTGTGTTTATCAAAATTAGCTGTTAATGAGATTTGTTTTTATCACATTTTTGTTGTATATTTAGTATTTATTTTTGTTTTTGGATTTTAAATATTTCTTAAATTATTAGTCACTCCCACCTGGGTGGGGAGGAGGCACTTCAGATATGAGAATGAGAAGTTTCCAGTATAGTGGTTGGTTCTTGCCACTCAGATGAGTTCAAAAATGGCTTGGGCTCAACTACCCCTAATGATGATGGGGCATTCTACCTATGGAAAGGATCGTATCATGGCTGGTGATGGTCATTAGGACTTATTGTAATTTCCAGCCAATGCTGTTGGGATGATCTATCATTTAAATTTATCTGTGTGCCTCAGGATTTGTCAGAGTAGTCAATTTGTAATTTTTGCTGTTACTCATTATCGTTTGGAAATAATATTAAAAATTATTTAAATTCTTTTTGAATTGATATTTATGAAATATTAACGATAAAACATAACGATCCATTTTCCCATTCTGTTTTGTGATTTATTTATTTCCTCTCCTGATAAATGAAAAATGATAATAAATGGAACACGCAATTCAAATAAATAAATGATTGTCAAAAGTTAAATTGATCCTCTTTGTAAAATGTTGCTGAGAAAAAGATCATTGTATTACATATTTGCTTTGCAATTTACTAATATTAAATATCCAAAATCTAATATAAAATTACAGTTTTAATGTTATCCAACTTTCTCAACTTTTGGTAGAGTTTTGGTTCAACTAATGCAACTTTTGATTCAGCTAAATACAACATAATATTTAGTGAATAAGAAATATTATGTAGTGCTTGTCATCTATTACTTTTATAAATGCATATAGATTTAGCTTTTATGAAAGTAAGCAACTATTGCAAAGGGCATTAAAGTCTATTATGTATGCATATATTTATATTATTTTTTATTATTTGCCAACTAAAGGTTAGACTGTTATTCTTTAATCTAAACTGAAATGATATTTTAAACTCCAATTTTAAAATGTAATTAACTCCCAATGTTTTATCTTAATTTAGCTCATAGTAACTTTTTTTTAAATGTTATTTCCTGATCTATTAATAAATCAAATAAATTATTATAAAGATAATGCATATTTGAATCCACGTGCCCAGTATATGGAGAATAAATGAGTGTGTAAATATTCTTTTAGAGTATTACTTCGATGAATAATAAATCACTTATATAAAATAAATACATTTAAAATTATCCTGTTTCTCTTGTCAACATCAAATGTATCAGATTTCCTGTCATAAATATATACGTGTGTGATTTGTGGGAATATCATAGTATATAAGACCAGAGATAGATGTTTCGTCACTTTTTCATAATATAAACCTACAGCTCTTCGCAGCATACCTCTTGAGATGGAATATAACTGAAATTTAAAAGGTCAATATGTGTTTTCTTCCAGATGATTTTCGGCTATGACTCACTTCTGCTTCAATTCTAAATTAATATGGATTATATATATGTGTGTGTGTGTGTGTCAAATTTATATTTTGCTGTTGACATAACAATTTATACTTTTGTAACACTCTTTATTATTTAAATTTATGTATAATAAATGCTTTTTCTTTAAATATATCTTTTAAATTTTGACTAATCCTGTGCTTCTTTAAATTTTGTCTCTTCAAATTGAAATTATTATTTAATCCCCTCAATTGTTCATGATTGCCACCTGATTCTACGTAATTCTATATCCCAGGCAAAGGGCCAGGGTTCTACAAATCCCTCTTCTAGACTAATTTACTACATTTTAAAGCAGTAAATATAACTATACAACTAATTACAGATTTAATATATTGCCTGACAAATATTCTCATGACAGTTAACACTCTGACTTCACAAAGTATGTGTATACCATTAGCAGTGAAAGAATTTATCTTTAAAAAAGATTAAAATGAAATCTGCTATGCATATTTCAATGCATCACGTCAGAACATCATTTCTTGAACATCTAAGCACCAAGTGCTCGTGAAATTTAAATTATAGTTTTATTTCTTTTAATTGTTTCATTGAATTAGTAACTTTAGTATTGCTAATGATCCAAAAAAAAATTCTCGCATTCATTGCTTAAAAAAATATTACATTTCTTATTCATTTCATTTTCTATAATCACACTCTCAAAATGATATTAATCTAGGTTTTATTTGCTGTGGTCATTAATTTATTTTTTTTAATCAGAACTATTGTAAATGCAATGGTAATGCATTATTAAAAGCTGATTTTTTGAAATGCTCAGGCAGATAATAAAATTTTTATTTTTTGCCTACGGATTGACGCCAGAAAACCTCATTCTCAAAACAATGTCATATTCTTACATGATTAAAAGAGGCCTTTTCTTTTTCTTCTTATCCAAACTATTGACATCACTTGTGAGAGAAAATATTCTGAATTATACAGGACAAATGCCCTAAAAGTCATCATATACCATTTATATGGCATCATCAGAATATCATAATTTATGCAATCTGTCTAGAAGAGAAATTAAATTAACTAATCTCATTGGTTTTCTTTTAGGCTATTCAAGCTGCAATTAGTAATGCTTTCAAAACTCCAGAAGTTATTAGGATGTTTGCTAAGAAACAACCTGGTCAGTTGCGACAGAAATTATCCGAAGTAAGACTTATTCCTACTAATCTATTCTTAAAAATGATTAATAAAACAAATATTTGTATGTTTAATAATTTATGCTCTATTATTATTATTATTATTGAAATTGAATTGTTTTGTTGTTGATAGAAAATGGAAGTTAGACTTTTTAAAAAAATATTCAATTGAATATAAAGTATTTAAAAGGTGTTTTTACTTATGAAATGCTTTTATGTTCAGTGCTAAAATTACACTTTTTAAACAATATGATTGTATTTTAATCCAAAACTTTAAAAAAGCATTAATATTTATCATATTCATTCATTTTTTTTCTTTCATTTGTGTATGATTTTTTGTTTGTTCTTGAAACATGAATAAGCATGGATTTTACTGTATTGAATAAATTAAAATACTTGTGCAGTTTATCTGATTACTTCTGTGTTAATTGACGAAGATATTATATTTGATGCAACTTGTGATAAATTGCTAAAATTCATTAGCCTATTGATTACAACCTCTAGTGACATACAGTTAAGTGTAAAATTTGTGATTAATGTATAATTAAGACTAAAGTTCACGAGTGGTAAGTAGTTAATACATAATTACCATTTAATGGATGATTGGAAATATTTTGAAAGAAATATGAGAATATTGCTTATAATTTATTGTCTAATATTAATAGATAATTTAAATTTTATTTTTGAAATTCACATAATTTGAAATTTGAATAATTATTTCCATTACCTTAATAGTTCTATTAGCTGAAACAGTAAAATCATTTTAGAAGCATTTATAAAGTTGCAAAACTTCATAAATAATCTAGTCTTCTCCAAATGTATATTATATTAATTCTAAACCATTCCTATATATATTAAATCTAATTAATTTAAGTGATTTAATTATTTGCTATCTATTGCAGAATCCATCTTCTTAGAACTACTTGTATATATGAATAAATGCCAATGGATTTCTATAATTTCATCTTTAAAGCAATAAAATTGATTTGTATTTCTAAATTTTTCTTTGATTTTGAAGATTATTATTTTGAGAGAAAGATAATAATTCAGTTTGTGTAAGTGATGTAAAAAAAAACACACAAAAAAAAACAGCTTTCTAATGTAAAGAAGAACATTTCTCAGAGAGCTAAAAGTAATATTGACACTATTTATTTGATGAAACAATTAGAAAAATTTTTGAATATTAACTATGTTTGAACATTGCTGTTTCTTTGCAGCTAGAACGAGATGCAAAAATTGGTAAATTGTCTCCTGATGTTCTAAACCAACAAAAAATTGAGATATTGTTTGCATTAAAGAAACTAGGAGATGATTTAAATCCTTCTGAAACCCATTTTCTGCAATTACATTCCACTGCTACTATGAAAGAATTTGAACAGATTTCCAGTGATTCAGGTAATTTATTAATTTATATATGTGTGTAATATTTTATATATTCTGAATATAAAAAATGTAGTTATAATTATTCACATAAGTGAAATTATTCTTCTTATGTGAAAATTCTCTTTAAATGGTATGGATCTAAACATTTTTATAATATATTGATGTTAAAATTAAGTTTAAAATATAAAATTATTATTAGGAGGTATATTACTTGGCCTTTATCTCTTCAGTAAATGAAATTTTAATATTTTAGTCAAAATTATTGAAATACTTTATCTTACTGCATTAAATCTTTGTGCAGTTTCAGAATTAAATACAAATATTTATATTGTATTTTAACTAGAATTTAATGATGAATGCTGTAACAAAATGCAATTTTTATTAAAGTTTATTTGGCAGTATTTTTTAAATCAGTACACAAAGTTTTATGCTGAAATAATTTGAGCTTTTAAGCAGTGATATAATTAAAATGTGATTCTTGCCTTCTTTTTTATGGTGCTTCCTCTTTCATGCAAATGTCTGAGAATTTCTCTTTAAGTTTAATTTTGCTACAAAATCTGTGAATGGAAAGACCTATGAGATGAATAGTTAGATTTGAATAGCATCTAAATTCCCAAATATTTTAACTGATCTCCTTTCTAGTTTATTTATTACTACCCTTTCCTCATTGGCATACCAGGTATTTTCCATATATAAATATTGTCACTCTCCTTCTTTCTTCTCATAAACTAAACATTCTGTTTGTTGTTTTAGACAACAATAATGTGAATGTATAGGGCAATTTGAATCTCTATTGTATCAATTTACTACTTTGCTAGTCACTTAAGTTTTTTAACATTTGGAGCCAATGTTAAATATGCCCCATAATGTCAGCTTCGAGAAATAGGGTTTGTCTAACATTAAATTTAATAGTAATGCTAGAATATCTAAAGTGGCCAGGGCTTGAATGATATTCCATTTTGCTCTTAGATTCTTCTAAAAAGTTCCCAGCATCAATAAACTTTCAGTAAAATGATGCCTTTATTTTCATATAATTTCTAAAACAGTTTAGCTTTAAAATCCATTTTTAAAGTTCTGAAATCTTGTAAAATAATTAGATATGATGCTTCTGAAACTGTCCTATTGGTTATGATCCTCTAAAATTTACTTAATTTCTGTTAGTTTCAGAAAGACGTATCTTTAAACCTTCACTGTTTTCTCTAGATCAGCATAACTTCAAGCCTTTGAACCTAAAGCTGTCCTTTTTCCTGATTCAAAAACAACTAATTCATATTTATATGTATATTGTGTAAAGTATACATTCAGGCACTTAATAAAATTTATTTGTATATAATGAAAGAAGTAGTAGATTACTTATGTTCTCCTAAAAGTAAAAAGTTTCTGTGTACAAAAAATAAATAATGATGATATTTTCATTATTTCTATCATTTTATCTTCATTTTGAGATTTTTTTTAGAGTAATTTTCCTTAATTGTATGGTTTCATAAAAATCATTAAACTGCTCCACCTTATAGTACAAATGTAAACCTTAATATTTTGTTTCTGGTATTATAATATCTCTCTGTTTTTTAATTGTTGGAACTATTTGACTATTTATACTTAGTAAGTTTTAGCAATTTTTATATTTCTCATTAGCAAAACTCTGATTATTACTGTTAATTTTCCTCAACATGATCAAATTATGGTTTTTGCACCATGAAACTCCAAAAACAAATTTACTCTAAGAAAAAGTATTATATTTACATTTGCTTTAAATTTCAAATGCTTGATGCAAAGGCATCTTGCTTTAATAAATGTGCTAAAATTTCTGTATTTAACATAATTAAATTGATTAAAGAAAGCACAAACTAATATATTTAATTTTAGGTATCTGTGTCTTAATTACATAACAGTAGCTTTGTTTGAAAATTGTTATTTAAAGCTAATGATTGAGATTGCATGATGATTTGGAATTTTGTATATATATTGTTAATTTTAGAAGGAATGTCCCTATTTTTACTTTATATTGTCCTAAAAAATTTTGTTTTATAAATATTTTGTTGTACAATTTATGACATTAACACTTTCTTTTCTAATTTTTATAGGAACTAGTGAGAAAGTTTTGGAAACTGCAGCATCTCAGCTGAAATCAATATGATTCTTTAATTCATCAATAATTGTCATTTTATTTGGTGTTGCTCAATGTCTGTTTTATATTTTTTATACCAACATCTTAATTGATCTGTTGGTAGCTATTTATTGCATCAATGTATGTTATCATAGATTTTTAAAAGTTGATTGTTTCTATGATGCATCATTATATATTGCAAATGATATGTTGCTGTTTAATAAATGCTGCTAAATTGTTAATTTCGTCATGTTTTTCTCCTTTCCTCTTTTTCTCTATTGGATCACCTGATAAATCAAGTATTTTTGATGAAAATGTTAGTTGGACAATGCTATGTATGCTGAAACGTTTTATTCTAAAAGCAACTTTATTCTTTCATATTCATTCATGTGGAGTAATTTATCAAATTATTCAAATTTCAAAAGTCATATTAAATGCATGTTTCAAGAAAAAATAAAAATAATAAATTCAAGAAAAAGTAATGGAATTATACTTACTTTGACTATTTATGTACTTAAAAAGAATAGAGGCTCATAATATCCTGTTGATATATATATATATATATATATATATATATATATATACATATATATATATATATATATATAAAGAACTGTACTAGAATTCAGAAAATAATTTATTTCTGGGAAGTAGAAGTGATTTGTTATAATATTTATCAAAATTGAAAATTCCATTCACAGAATCTCAGTCCTTTCCTTCTGCATAGTTCAATCCAATTTCTATAGAGTGAGAAAAAATTAATGAAATTTCAATATTAACTATAATTACTTGAGTATTTGAGGAGTTACTGAAATTGAAAAATGAAATTTTTTGGCTGATTGCTTTATATTTGTGAAGAATAAAACAGAAAAATATTTGAATACACATCCAAATATTTGTTATTTTAAAACTGTATTGTTTAACAACAGATTTTAAAACCCTCCTTCCTTTTGCACATGTTTTAGGATAGGTTTAATGTGTCAAAACAGGGATGAGAGGAAAAATGAATAGAGTGGATGCTTATATTTAACAATAAAATAAACTCAGATTACTTGCAAAAAAAGGAACAAAAAAATTTCCAATAAAGCTGAAATTAAGGTTAAAAAAATGACAAAGAATTTTAGAAATAACGCCCATTTTTTTACGTCTCCGCTTAATGAGATAAAATCTTGAAAAAGAGTTTGTCTCAGTATATTGAAAGGAACTGTATCTTGTTTAAATTCACTTTTGTTGAAAAACAATATAGTATAACATGAATAGCAATGGGTTGATTTTCTTCTTTATTTTAAAATTTAAATCTTCACTTCATGTGTAAAACATAAAAAGATCCAGTTTGGCATTTTCTTGAGAAAAAAAATTAAAAACAGCATTATTCATTTTATGAAGAAATTTGTTGAGATTATTTTTATTTTAAGGTCAAAGAATTTTCCAATTTTTGGTAAATTTTAAGAATAATTCATGTATTGTTACGGGATGATCCATTTACAGAAAGTGAATTTAGGATCAGCAAGAATATGCTTGTTGAAACTCTTTAATTAGCTTAAGAATTATATCTAATGCTTTAAATTTTTATGGAAGTGTCTTGAATGTTCCAATCTCAAAAGATTAATGACAATACACAAAATGAGCTTTTATGAAGTTTTAGAAAAGTAAAAGAAAGTTAAAAGTGTCGGGTGAGGAGAGAGGAACTCCAAAAGATGCAAAACACCTTTTGCAAATTACATTATAGCAAAGGAGCGGGAAAAAATTGATGACCGAAATAATCTGCAAAATTTACTGAAATTTATGTCATATATAAAGTGGAGGGGGGGGGACCTTTCAATTAATAAAATGGTTTCATTATAATTATTTATTAAATCATGATAGCAAGAATGTTATTTTTTGTTTTATTTCAGTCAAGTCCTTAATTTTGCATAACTTTAAAAATCATATGAGTTAAGTGATGAATACTTTCCCCTTATATATATATATATATATATATATATATATATATATATATATATATATATTCATTTGATATATTATTTCAGTTAAATGTGAATTATAACTTAATTCCTTTTGATTTTACTAGTGAGGAAAATGGAGGGGGGACTAGCACATGAGTGCTATTAATATGTTTCCCTTTATACTGCATACACATAGAAGTAAAGAGCATATTTTTTCCCCTGATTTGAGTGACAACCTTGTAAATAATAATAGGAATAAGGGGGAAATTGCCCTGTTAGCTGGAAAAAAAAATTGCATCATATTAAATTTTATAAAGAGGCTCCAAAAGGGAATAATTTGATGAATTCCATAAAGTAGGACGATCTTTTAAAATTTTGTACCACTAGAATACGACATATATAGATATAGATATACACAAAAAGTTTTCCATTTTGCATGTATTGGAATTTTTGTACATAATGGTATTTCCGAATGGGATGTACAATTACTAGTACATGTATGTAAGAAATCTGGTTTTCATGGAAGACATTTTAAAAAGAAAGATTATTTTTTGCTAGCAAATATTTTTTGGACAAGTCGACGTCTTTGGCACAGAAGTAGCTCGTCTTTCCCGTCATCTGGGTTCGGGAATGGTTGTTCTTTATCTGTGATATGTTTGAATGTGCCCCACTGCAAAAAGGGTCTGTGCAAGCGAATGCATTTCGTGAGTAGCCATTCTGTATATGACTTTCTGTTATGTATTGTCTATTTCTGTAAGACCAATGCAATACTTAGTGGTCTACGGGGATTTTTAAATGTTAAAGAAAAAAAAAATCCTACTCGGTCTTGTTAAATCTTTTATTCAATCGTATTAAATATTATTATTATTCACTGGCAAATCCTGCTTGTACAAATTATATATATATATATATATAGAGAGAGAGAGAGAGAGAATACCAGTTACATATTTTCATTCAAGAATTGTTCATTGGCCATAACAAAAAGAAATCCGTATCTCTAACTTTACATCACATGGATATTCAAGATAATGGAACTACAGATCTACCTGCCAGAAGGTTTTTTCCGATCATTAGCAGTCTTTGAAAAGATAATCCTTATCATTGCGGTACTAAAAAGACGAAGATAGCATTGCACATGTTTGATGACTTACAGAAAAATGGAAGGTTATATCAAAAACTAATACATTTAAAATGAATAGCATTTGAGGTAAATTCAAATAGATGTTAATTTTATTATCCAGGAAGTAATTTGCTTGAAAAGAAATTGGTAATTAGTAACTTTCAATTGATAATTACTGAATTGTTAGAACATTTTGTAGTTGCTTAATTGTAACTTTAAAAACTATCTTTGAATCGCGTAGAAGACTTGTAAAGCGATATAAAGTACTTTTAACTATAACGTTTTTTTTTTCCCCTGTGTACCAAGTAACTACTAAAAATTCAACTTCCAAGATTTCAATGAATACCCAAATTTTAGACAGAATTATAACAATAATAAATAAATATAAAACTCATTTTTTAAAACTATGTTTCTCTATTTGTGAAAATGATAAGAATGACACAAACTAGTTGGATCTAATTTCATATATGTCCCTACGTATAAGCTTTACTCTTGTGTGAAATGTTGTACTGGTTTAGTCGAACGGAAGCAGGTACTGAAATCAACTTATGTTTGAACAGACCGGTTATTACTCAAAATTTGTATAAAGGGCATATACCAAATTTCATCAGTCTAGCTCAAAGCGTTTTTGAGTTATCTATGTCTCATATAAATAGAGACTTACCAAAAATTTGCTTTTTGACCTTGGAGAAGTTTAAAAGGCAGAGATTCGTCAGAATCTCGAATTCGAATCCTCTGTTTCGTTTAAGAGAAAGTAAAACGGGAAAGTGTTTAACACACTTTTTTAAAATATCGTTTTTGTTAAAAGTGGTAATAATACTGTTGTTGTTGTTACTTATGGCACTTGCCATGGACAAGTCCCCGCTGATTATATCATCAGATTTTAAGCCAAAAGTAGCGTCTCTTGTGGTAGTAGAGCCAATAGTACAACTTAGCTACACACTTATCACAGTCGCTTGCACAGCCATTTTTAACAGGGGGGGACAGTCACAGATAGCACACAGAAGAACAACCATGCCCGAACCCAGGATTCCCAGAACACGAGGAAGACACGCTACCTCAGTGCCAGGACACCGGAGGTGATAATACTTGAAAGTATAACACACTTAGTTTTTTTGGATTACTGAACTTGTAAAGTCTAACGAGTCTTTGGTATGATCTAACGAATGGTCTTGTTTTGCTTGACCTTCTACATGAATCCAAAAGTCTCCAATAATTCATGAATAAAGTCGGGTCATTTTAAATCTTGATTTTGGTAAAACTCAAACAATCAAAAATATGGAATGGAAATGCCATCTATTTTACACCAATGGGATTCCATAAAGAGTTTCCTGGTACTTCGGAAAAGAAGAGCGTTGATGTGTTCTCTAATAAATCGTTTGCTGCTTTAAATTTGAATTAGTACTCCTCCCTCAAATTCTGCTCTCGTCACGATTTGATAGGCCTTTTGATGAATAAACCGTCGCCAAGCCCATTTACACTGTGACAATCTGGTTCAAACGACTCCTTTCAAAAAATCGAAACCTCCTATTAGACAACCAAGACCTTTTAATTGGAACCTGGTTAATAATGTTGAATGCTAATCATTCCTGGCAGTAAAATGTCAAACGATATTAGGCAAATCCATTGAATGTGCGAGTAATGCCAGTCAATAATGTCGAATAATATTTGTCACTAATACAATGAGATTTGTAAACCTCTCGCTCTTCGTTACTTACTCGTTATCTGACCGCTGTTCAAAATCACAAGGTAGTCCTAAAATAGCCCCAGTGTCCCCTTTACAACGGGACGTTAGTATAATTAAAATAAATCATCACCTACTAGTCTTCAGAGAACTGCATCAGAATAGCAGTCAATTTTTTAAACACCGATCTACTATCTAACATACATTAATAGTCCAACTAATATTTGTAAATACAAAATCTATCAACAGATCCGAATACTTTTACTATGAAAATAACTATTTATATGTAAGGATATAATAAGATACTTTTATGCTGTTGTGAAGTTACAAAATAGCTATTTTCGGGTATTACTATTAATTTTGAAAAATGATCAGATGACGAGAACAAACGAAACTTAAGTTGCCACTATTTTTTACGAAATTCCACACGTTTGATTTTGACATACTTTTTGATGAATAAACTGTCTCTTGGACCATTTATGCATTATCATTTCCTTTTAGGCTCAACTTTTCAATAGTATATGCAAAATTCCCTTATCCGTATACGTTGCAGGATGCCATAGAAAATAGACTAATGTATGCAAATTACAGTGTACTTAGTTAGAGGTTGAAGTTAATGATTATTGATAAGCAATAGAAGATTTAAATATTTTATGGCCTATATAATGCGCATAAAGAGATCTCTCTTTTAATAATTTTGCCCTTTTTCATATCACGTCACATTTTTTAATGCAGTCAGTACGTTAATGATTGATGAAAGCAAATTTTATATTTTAGTAACTTTGTAAAAATATCTTTTATTTATTTATTTATTAATTTTAAGACTCATGAGCTCAATTATATTTATATAAACTGTTGGTTTTTATAAATATCATAAATTAATAAGCAAACAATGAAATAGAAAATAACTTTATCAAGTACATTTAACAGCTTCAATATCTGGATAGCCTGGTTGATAGAGCGTTGGACTCGAACTACTTAGGTTACGAGTTCGGAACTCACCGGCCAAACGATTCCCCGAGTGTGCGGCGACTGGCGCTCGTTAAACCTGTCGTGGTCGCAAAGTCCTCCATGTCGAGAATAATACCACTGGGGGTGCTGGTTCAGAGGTGATCTTTCTCTGTTCCAGATCTAAATTACGATCTGAGATGAATGAATGAATGAATATGCATGAATGTAGTCCGTCCCCTAAAAAGAGTTGTGACATTTGTGTAACTAAGTCGTACTCTTGGCTCTAGATGGCGCTACTTGTAAAACAAGAGAAGCTCCTTTCGTCTTAAATCTGCTGCTGTATCAGCAGGAGGCTTGTCCATGGCAAGTGCATAAGTAACTACAACAACAGTTTTAATATCATCTTAATTCCTTATAAACCAGAGAGTTATAAATTTGTCCGTCTAATGATTAGGAAATAACCTGCTTTTAGCCTATCTGTCTCACCCCTGAGCTCAGCTGTATTTTCATAAATTCTAGAAAATTTAGTTTTGCATAGTGTGTGTGTGTGTGTGTGTGTGTGCGTGTGTGTGTGTGCGCGCGCGCGTGTGTGTGTGCACTTTTACGATTATTATTTCAAAAAATTTCAAAGAAATAAACTAAATTACTAACTTTTCGGAACATTTATTCGTTAAAATAAAAACCAGCAGGGAACCAAAATCAAAATCAGTGCTGTAAACTAATTCGGTAGAAAGCAGAAAAAAAGGGGGAATAGGAGGGGAGAATGAGAAAGTATTTTGAACTTACATGATTTTAGAAACGAACTTGCCGATGTAACATTTTGGATCTGTAAGAAAATTGTAGCCCTCGCATCTAGAAGCTGTAGTTGCTATTAGTGGCACTTGCCATGGACAAGCTTCGCCGAGGCATCAACGCGTTTTAAGCCGAAAGGGGCGTCTCTTGTTTGTAGTAGCACCAACTAGGGCCATGAGTATAACTTAGCTACTCATTTATCACAGTCTTTTGCACATCTACTTTTTACGAGAGATCACATTCATACACCTCACAGATAGAACACAAAAGAACAAACATGCCCGAACCGGGAAGCCCAGCTCTTGGGAAAGGCCTGCTACCCCTATGCCAGGAAGCCGGAGCATCTAGAAGTTATAGTTAGTGTTATGATAGTAATTATGATATTATTTTTAGAATGTAGATTGTAAAGACTTGACCACGGGCGGGTCAAATGAAATGGTAGCGTATTATACACAGAGGTTTTATTTACAGCTTTACACACACAAAACACGTCATCTAGGTTAGATACAGGAATATTTACAATGGATTGTCTGTTCGACAACTAGGCCGGGAAAACACAAGCTGTCTGCGTATTCGGCTACTGCCTGTAGCTCCAGAGATCTACGGATTTCTTCCGGTAGATCTTTCTAACAAACTCGAGATCACGTGGTATCTCTTCACTTCAGCACTCCTCACAGCTCGTCTCGTCCACCGGATCAGCTTGTCTCCTCCTTCTCTTTCCTTCTCTCCTGTTCGGCTTCTCGAATCCCTTTTTAACGGTCGCGAAGCTCCACCTCTCAGGCTGATATTGGCGCGCTGGGGATGCCGGTTGTCCAATCATTCTCCTCCCCACTCGTGCCACCATGTCGTGGGAAGATTTCTCAGACATCCACCCTTTAGATTGCACCTGGATTCTTTCTTTAATGGGTTCCAGGAAACACTAATTTCTTCAATGGTCGTAAACCACATCTGTTCGTTATTGGACCCCTTCCCAGCTGGGGTGGTCCACAGACGAATTAGTCCCGTCTGGTATTTCGACCCGGTTCACTGCTTTAATGAGCCGAAAACATGTGTGATCCCTTATCTGTCCTTCTCAAATTCTAAGAACGGGAGAAACACAATGGACAACAAAGGCTGACTAGTCTCACCGCTGGATAGGAGTATCATTGTTCGATAATGTGTCTCTTCCAGCAGGAGACAAAGTGGCGACTTCCTTACAAGATTATTTAAAAATTATGCCAGCTATATGTTGCCACCTTTGCATACAATTGCGTTTTCGTTGGGTTATTGTGTGTGTGTGTGTGTGTGTGTGTGTGTGCGTGTTATTGTGTGTGTGTGTGATATGACCACATCTTTTTCATCCAACTGGAATGGTCCCCCGAAACTTTCTAGTACACTCTCCAATAAATGTATTATCCCTATCTGCCCTGCAGAAAATTGCGGGTCTTCAATAAGGGCACGAATGTCTTGCACGGTATTGGCGAGCAATTGTTACGATATATAAATCTATTACGTAAATCTAATACTTTTATTGAGTCTATCCTGCGAATAAGTATTTTAAACATTTATCACCGAGCGTTTGAAACCAAAATTTGACACAGAACCACAGATGTAGTTCCAAGATTCCGTATCGAATTTCTGTGATTTAAGTTTTGGCATTTTCAAGTTATCCCGTTCATATCCTTGAGGAATCACAGATTGACTGACGGTCAATGTTTGGGCAGAGATGTAGATGCTGAAACTGTGCATCAAATTTTTCTATCCAGTTCTTCAAGTTTTGTAGTTGCCGATTTCACTTATACTAGAATAGTCGGACTGATAGATATTTTGCGAAATGTATTTCGTTCGAAATTTGATTGTAAGCTACAATTTTAATCTTAAGATCAAATATAAAATTTCATCATTTAGGCCAAAGGATTTTTTCTGTTTTTGTTTTTTCTTGTAGAAAGATAGATGTAATTCAAAAAATTTGTCTTTGTCAAACATAGAGAGTCGTCAATAATTCGAATTGGAATTTTCAGACGATTACAATACTTTTTCTTTGTATGCTTCGTATATAAGAAAGTGAAAAATTATCGCTTGCTGTAATATTTTATACGTGGTAAATTTAACCCTTTTTATCATGTCAGAAAGTGATGTTGTTTTTGGGGATGAGTTTTTTGGAGTCAACAAAAATCCGTAGGTGAAAAATAAAAACTTTATTATCTGCAAGAACATCTCAAAAAAATCAGCTTTTAATAACGTGTTGTCATTGTATTTACAAAAGCAGTGATTTTAAAATAAGTGAATGGCTGCAGCAAATAAAACCAAGGAAAATGTGATTCTGAGCATGCTATTATGTGAAATGAAAAAAATAGGAAATGTGATATTTTTTGAAACAATAAAGGCGATACAAAAAATTTTTGGGTCGGTTGCAATACTAAAGTGACTCATTCAATGAAACAGTTAAAATGAATAAAAATATAATTACACTTGCACGAGCACGTGACGCTTGGTCGTTCAAGAAAAAATATTTTGGCATGATACATTGAACTATTATGCATAGAAGATTTCATTTTAATCTTCTTCTTTTTTTTTTTTGGTCATTTATACTATTGATTGTACTGAGCATATCAGTACTTATTTTCCAAATTTGTTTATAGCTCACAGATTATTTCAACAATACAATTAAAGATCTAGTTAACTGAAATATTGAGATTTTGACAAGCACGAGCAAGTTGACAAGAAAGGTCGAAAGATCTGATGAGTTTTCAGCTCAAACGAGTAGTTGAGCGAAGTCTGTCTTTGGAATATTGATTTCTTGCAAGCTCTCTTTAGCGCTCTGTGTTGATACTCATTACTGATTTGCTGTTGTTTACTTCAAATTCTGTTTTATATATGCTTTATCAATGCTTTGTTCCCTGTGTTTTGTATTTATATTTAAAAGATTGCCGTGAATTACCGTAATTTTACCGTGCATTCAACATTGAATGGACATCGAATTGTTTCGCAACAATTTATTTAGAACTGGTAGATTTTCGGCAGCCATTTGTGCCCACTTGAAATATTGATTGCGTATAATTTCAATTAATTCTTGTATGCGCAACTTCATATGCAATTTTCGTTCGTCAAATTATTTTAAAATCAAGTTTAAAACAACAATTTAATTAAGAGTTTATTACTCTTCATTTCGTAAATGAAACATCTGAATGGAATCACACGACCAAATACTTCTGTGTTATCTAATTCTAGCCGAATCGTAATCCGTTGATAAAAAAATTTAAGAATATTAAATACAGTTAGGCTATTGGGTAACTTAATATCTCGGTACCTATGTTTAAATATTACACAAAAAAATTATATGATATATTAAAACGAAAAATAAAATGTTGATATTGTCAAAGAATATGAATTATGTACATTTTCATATCTTGGATTTTAACAAAGATCGGTACTTATTAATTAATGGAAAAAAATTGGCGATTCGTTGGCGATCATTTTGATATCTTTATTTAATTATTTCATCTTTGACATCAATTATTTTGACATTGTTTATTATAAATAGCTTGAACAGATGTTTGTTTTCTTCTCGTAAGTAAGAAACGCGCACATAGGAATGCCTCGCCATTTTTTTTTTAATTCTTATTTTTTGGTGCTATATTTGGCGAGTTTGAGCTGATTTACTATTAATTAATAAATGCTTTAAGATCGTGTTAAAAAATTTGACAAAACAACGAAGTTGTTTTGAATTTTATTACAGCAATGCAAAGTATTGTTGAAAATTATTCAAAGCTGTCTTCGAAAAATTATCGAGATCCAGAGAAAAAGCAAATTAACAATCGTAAAAACAAGTAATATTTTTTTTTAAAAAAAATAAGTCAATTACTACTTAGGTCAACAAAAACTTACTACTTTTTATTAAACTTTATTACTTTTACTTTACTTTTATTAAATTTACTTTTTATTAAATAATTACAATTGATATAAATAATTATCAAAAAATATTGAAATCGCATTCTTCACCTTCAAGTGAAAAATACTGAAATTCTTGTATTTTACCGATTGTGCTGCTGTCTGTCGATTTCAATTTTCATTACAGACTGTCAAAACTCTATTTAAAGTATTAAAATTTAATTTAAGTTAATTAATAAATTAATATCTTAAAAAACTATATTAACATCGTGTCATCCACTATAAGTTTAAAAATGTATTTGAGCTTAAGTGGATGAATAAAAAGTATTTTATTAACGACTAGAAATGTGAACAAGATTTATAAATATATGTAGGAAGATTATTAACTAATAGTAGGAATTGAAAAAAAGATAACTTTCTAATTTTTAAGAAATGATATAAAAACCAGTTTTATATTTTCAGAATTTACTGTCGGAAAACCCTGAAATTTCAATCTTCTTTAATTAAATTTATAATTAATTTTCGATGAACATTTTGCCTTCCAAAGTAGACATTAAAATCTCTAAGTTAAATGCTTTGACATGTAGGGAACCATTAGAAATACATATTATAATTAGTGAATATTCATTAATCCAACTCAATTTTCTTTTAATTCTTATATTTTGTTTAAAGATTTTCTTTGCTACTAAGTATAGAGATTTTTTTTAACAATATTGCAAAGACAAATAATTTTATTATTTGTGCCTACACAATTTTTATACATTTTATATCACTTAAAGAATCTTCGAATACATTTTTTAATAGCTTGTAGCAAAATTTTTTTGAAGTGACATAATAATCATACTGAAATAGTTGACACCAATCCGAAGAGCACTATTGCTGATATTTATTGCTTCTAAGATTGAAGTATTTCCTTAAATTTGTTCCCTGGCGTAAAAAGCGAATTCCACACATTTTTTCCCAAATCCATTTCAACTTTGCCCTAAATGGCAGTTTCATGTTTATTGAATTTGTGACTAATGAAATATCGTCTGCACAGCTACGCATTGCCAGTTTTCGCAACCTTTCTTTTCTAGATACGCGTTTAAAAACAAATTGTGCTTGAATTGCAAGATAAAAAATACTTGATAAGGAGTTTCGCTTAGTGCTTTTATGGCTGATTAATTTATATAATCTTATCTGGTCACCTTACGACGGTGGTTCTAAATTATCACATGCAAACATTTCAAAATTTCCGACAAACTTCTTTCTTCACTTTTTGAGTAGTATGCCGCTACCATTTGCCCTTCAGTGCTTTATCTAACTATTGTACGATCGATTGTAAAATGGCTGTTAAGATACTGAAGTTGATTTAATGAATATACGCTGACGTATTGTTCAACAAGGCAAGCAAAAATAATTTTTCCTTATTTTTTTCTTCTTGTTTTGTATCTACGGTGATGTCAAAATTGTACTGATAAGTTTTGTAACATGTTATGATTTTACTTCTCCATCGTTATATATGCGGCTTCATGAAGCGATTATTAGTTCGGTTGTACACTAGTTTAATATATTATAGAAAATAATGCGGTAATTTAAAAACTCTAACTGAAATTTTTATAAATCTTCATATGTCAGATACCCCTCGAGTCTAAAAAGCAAATTCATGACATTTTGACTGTCTGGGAACACGATAATTAAAACATCGAGAGTGGTCTCTCAAAAGTTTCTCGCAGATTCTCTAATAAAAAAGAAATCCCAGTGAACGCCTTGCATGG
Organism: Argiope argentata; assembly: GCA_026289955.1. NCBI lineage: Eukaryota > Metazoa > Arthropoda > Arachnida > Araneae > Araneidae > Argiope > Argiope argentata. Next base: position 3,152,961 of record JAOUZG010040215.1, read on the forward strand.
ATCTCCGAATAGTTAATAATGCATAATAGTTCCGAAATATATAAACCCTTGGCATGAATTAAGAAATTTAACTGAAATTATCGGGTACATTAATAATACCCACAGAACAACTTTTTGTGGGTATTATTAATGCTCATGATAATTACAAAATATTTTTGTGGGAATACAAAAGAAAGTTCGGAAAAATTAAACATAACTAATATTTCTGACGATCCAGGCGATAGTCAAAGGCTTCTAGTTATAAATAAATGAATATGTGATGAAAGTTTTATAAGCCAGATAACAACCCTCCAGCTAAAGTGTCACTTTTGCTGTATGGTCATGTTACTCGGCTTCTAACTCTCAGAATGCGAGTTCGGGCCTAGAGCGATCCGCATCTGGCGCAAGGGTGAACCCGGCGACATTGGATCAGCGGCCTTCGTACGCAGTTTCGTTCACCTGTTGTGGCACCCTCCACCGACAGCAAAGGCCGCGAGGAGCATTAAAATACAACAGCCAACATCACCACCAAACTCACACACACGTTCTCGCCATAAACTTGGCGGAATTGTATCGTTCGTCTAATCACCGACTCATTGGTGGGAGACTATGTTGTGAAAGTTTTATGAACCATATACAATCTTCGAGATGAAGTGCCACTTTTCCTCGATAGTCATGTTACACGGCTACTAATTTTCAGATTGCGAGTTCGGACCCAGCACTATCCGCATCCGTCGCAAATCCTAATCAATGAATTATAATCACAAGTCGTTCAACGAGCGTTCTCATAACTAGAGATTCGCATCGCGAATAAAATAAAATGTTCAAAAAATATGACTCTTAACGAATGTAATTCAAAAGAACGAGTGAAAAAGAAACACCGTGACATCAATTGCAGAATTGATCTGTATCTCTGTTATCAAACAACGTTCGCTTGTTTGAAAAAAAATATCCTAATTTCTAAATTGAAATGCCGAATAAAAGTATCAAATATGCGACTTAGAGGGGTTTCAACAATCCTCAATCGACGGGATGATGTCCCTTTCCAAGGTTATGGAATTAGAGGTGGATATCTACACCAGAGCCGTCATTCACAATGAAGGGCCGAGGGTGCAAGAAACCATAGGTAGCCCTAATTTTATATGAATTTTAAAAAAATAATGCATACACGAACATATATTATTAATGTATGTTTATTTGATGCGTGATTTTATTTCTGCCAATGCATCAATTACTTCATAAGAATTACAATTTAAAAGCACTAATGGAATGTGCATTGCTAGGAATGGATCGTTTAATCTATCTTCTTCATTTCAATTTTTGTTTTTGAAACTTAATACAGACATTCATATATAAACGCATAAAAATATTGCATTAGATGTAGAAATGTAGAAAAAAGTAAATAGCTGATGATTTTTAAGTCCGTTTGAACCCAGCCTTCAGACTCGACTTCTGGCCTTCACTTGCGCCGTTCTGTCTTAACATGTCTGAAGGAGATTTCTTTATTCATAAATTAACTCTCCCTCTCCCCTTTTTGTAGGTATTAATTTGATCATTGCCTAATAACGGCATAAGTCGAAGCTCAATTAATCACGTGAAAACAAACTTGTAGAATTTCAGCAAGAGTAAACGCTATATAATTGAGAACACTATTTTCTACATTTTTTACTATTACTTTTCTACATTGATAGGGCCCTCTCCTCAGTCGCGGGGCACAGTTATATAGCATTTGCCGCACCCTTTAGATGGTCGGCCCTGATTTACACAGTCGATGAACTGGTGGTCGGACATTTCAAGAATTACCGAATTGCTTATGGAATAAGTTTTGTGCCGCGGCAAAAGTTGAGGATGAAAAAAGAAAGAAATAGTGGAATCACCTGAGTAATGAAGTGGGGAAGACAAAAGAAAATATGGAAAAATATTGGATCGAGCAGATGGATCTTAAGTACACAGTTGCTGTGCGTGATATAAATTTATTATTATTTTTAATTGGCATATTATAGTCAAGAAATATTAACCTTCAGCGTCGAATTAGCATTTATTTTTTAATTAGTCAAGTGACCTTCGTCTATTAATCTCTGACATATAACCGAAAATCGAATTTTAGTTTTAGAGGCATTTTTTCACATCCAATTGAAAACAAAATTCGGCGCAGATCATTTGTAGTCACAAAATAAGATACCAAATTTAATATATTTGTGTCAATGCGTTCTTGAACTATCGCTTTTATATGCTTCTGAATAATAGACGGTAGCAACCCTTTTTGTATTTTAGTATAAAATTTTATAGGTGTAGCGTCAGCCTTATAAGCAAAATATTATCCTTCGAGCTGAAGGGTCCCTTTTGCACGAACTATATATCGCTCGGCTACTGGCCCAAACGTCGCAGGTTCGTACCGCGACCTTCACTAACCACATTGGTGACCTTGACAACGCAACCTTCCGCAAAGTCGTGGCGCCATCTACCAGCCAACAAAGCCGTCGCTAACTCAACGCACCAAAGCCGTCTCTTACTCAACAAAAAAGCCGTTGCTAACTCGACGCACCAAATCGTTCGTCTCCCGTCTGACTCACTGGTAGGGGAGTGCTGTAACGTCAGCCTTATAAGCCACATAATATCCTTCGAACTGAAAGGTCCCTTTCGCTCGATCGGTATGATACTCGGCTACAGGCCCGAACGTCGCAGGTTCGTACCACGACCTTCACTTGCTACATAGGCATTCAAAGTAAAGATGCCAAATCTATGTGCCGAATTTTCATTCATCTATCTCTCATCGTTTTGTACTTATCATATTAATTTATATTTGAGCAGTCGAAAGGACTGACTTTCTGTGAACGGATTTTGCCCAAACTTTGATGGGAATCTACAAATGTAGTGTAAAGACCGCATACCAAATTTCGTACGTCTAACTCAAAATCTTTTTGAGTTCTCAACAAAATACAGAGCGATGGACATTTCCCGAAAATGTGTTTTTCGAACTCAGGGAGGTCTGAAATGTGGAGTTTTCAAAATCTAAAGTTCGGATTTTTTTTAAGGATTACTCTGTCTTTTTTTTTCCTTACTTTTACGGGAAAGTAAAAAAAGGCATGCAAAATAAATAATCAATTGCATTACTTTATAAAATTGCTTAAATAGGACTGTAAAAGACGTATGCTATTTACGTGGGTTTATTCTATGGGAAGAAATTGCTTAGCTTAGAGAATAGTTTGTATTTCAAGTAAGATTCAAGAACGAATTATGTTGATTAAGTAAGGTTTAGTTATATTTCCATTCAGTACTACACTATTATTTCCGATTCTACTATAATCGATATTTTGATTCTTTTTTTTTTCTTTTTGTAAGACAGAGGTCTTATTTAACTCATCTCATTTAAATAGATTTATCTTCCCTTTCTTTTCGAAATTTAAACCAATGCCTTTAGGTTATTAGCTGTAGGTGAGTATAGCTCTTTTTAAACTTTATTTTTTCAATCCCAACTATTAGCTCATACACTCCCTATATATATATATCTTGCTTAAATTTTCAATCGTTAATAAAATACTTTTTTCATCCCATGAAGTTCAAGTAAATTTTTTAAATCTTTTAGTGGATGACATTTGATGTTAATACAGTTTTTTCAAATATTAATTCATTAGTTTTTTATTAATTAAATATGGACTAACATCCTCATCAAAAGTCTTTATTTCTTCGCCGGTTTTCAGTTTGTTTCCCCCCCACACGCTAATGAGGTTAGAATGAACATGTTTTCAGCCGATTATTTCGAATGATTTTGTGCATTTTCTTAATGTTTGATGCATTTAAAATGAAACATTATTAATTCATCCATTTTTCCGATTCATTTTAAATTACTTTCGAATTAAAGTAATACAAAATAAAGAAAATTACAAATTTCTAATCTGTATTGCATTTCCCAACTGGTGTAGAAAAATCACGCACTTTCGCTTTGAATCCTCAATTGGCGTTGAAAATTCAACGATAGTATTATTTTTTGGTCAATTATTTATAGTTATTATAATTGTCATGACAGGATAGTCTGTCTGCTTGGTATAGCGTTGATTCGCATCTCTTGGGCTGCGAGTTCAAACACCATATATAGAAAAGAGAAGGGAAATTGCCAGGAAATTTGCATAATATTGTGATTCTGTCGTATTTATATACATATTTATATTCATTGCAATTATTTAATAAAAAGTAACCAAAATGAAAATTTTCTTTGTTAACCTAAGTAGGAATTGATTTTAAAAAATTATTTTTTATATTACTTGTTATATTGTTATTATTATTTTATCTCACTTCTATGCTTATTAAAAATCCATTAAAAGTGACTCTCAGTTAATGCTCAAATGTAAAATCTTTGGATTTTAAATTCTAAAAGGTATAAAACCACTGCAGTAATTTGCTGTAGAAATATATTCGTAAACTTTTTAATCATTAGGTCTTAGAATAACTTCAATCAACAGAATATTTGTTTCAGATGTTAGTGAAGATTTCTTTTTTATCAACTGAAACACTTATCTTTTATCTTTTATCTTTTAATTAGCAACCTCTTGAACGGAATAACTAAAAGTTTCGGCTTCCGTTGCTTGCAAGCGTCTGATGTTCCTTTTATTTGATGAGCAATTGAAGGCCGTTACATTTTTCTTTTCTTTGACACAATGCGCTTAAGGCAAACGCACATCCTGCCACCCACTCTTTTCATCTTTCTCTTTGAGAGAGATAGAGACGGCTGTTTGATTTTTCGAATAATGAGTGGATAATCAATTAATCAGAAAATTAATTAATTTATAACCGTCAACAAGTGAAGAGTATACTTGAAATCATAAGCGGGTTGTCTTTAGAACGAAAACATTGAAATAATTAGCTACTGATTGATTTAAAATAAAATCTATCGCATTTCTAATTTATTTTTAAATTATGGTTAATCAATCAAAATCGGGAGCTCCTAAAGAAAAAAAAGTTGAAAAAAAATGTGTTCTGTCGTAATTTTATATAAAATATTCAATAACTTAAAAAATTATAAAAAAAAATTAAGGCAAATAATTTAAGTTTTGGGGATTGCTAAAAGAAAATATAGCCTCACCCCCCCAAAAAAAAACAATCGAATTAATGGACCAAAATAAGGCAATAATTTTCAGTAATTTTCAGTAAATACAACGGCAGTAGAAATCAATTAAAATACTGATGCTTTTTTGACAATACTGTCTAACATATATTTTCATGAGCACACATAAAAATAAATATACATTTAATTTTGTAATATTTTATGTTGACATGCTTTCGGTAAATGTGTCATGAAAAAATTGTTCAAAGCTTTCACCAGAATTGATAGTTGATTTAGAGCTACCAAATTTGACGAGTAGTTATTTCTTGGGTAATACGTGCTTCCTACGAAAAATACAATTAAAATTTCATTAATTGAAAAATAAGCAAAATTTTGGTGATTTTTTCTTAATTTAGAATAAGTGCAACAGCAAAAATTATCTGTATACCTCATTAAAATTCAAATAAAATTTTCGGTGATACTTGGATTTAATTTATTTCAATACAATTCTTTTTATGAATTTTCAAAATTAATTTTCAACCAAATTTGTTGCAAGGTTTTTTTATTGTTGTAACGAAATTGGTTTTATTTTTTTAATTAAATCTTCGTTTCTAATAACATTACGATTTTTTTTAAAAGGCTCTCTTTGAGCATAAACATGAGGGTAAAATATTCACTTTAATAATGATGTTTACAAACCGCCTTTTTTTTTCTGTAAAGTGCGCCGCTGTTTAAAATCAACAAAATATTTTATGATGATTCTTATGAATAAAATATTTTATGGCTTCAACTCTGACTTAGAATATAAAATTTAAAATATTGATTCTAAAATGTTCAAAGTCACGATTAAATATTCGTGAAAAAAATAATCAAAATATCAAACCTTTTTATGTTTTACTAAACTAATATTTAAAATTTTATCTCCTCTTGTACAGTGTATACGAAAAAAATATCGATATCATCAAAAAATTCGAAATCAAGGTTTTATGAATATGCAGGATGTCAAAAAAGTGCAGGAAATGAAAATAACGCAAAAAATGTGCAGGAAAAAAAAATAATAAATACGATAATTCAGAAAAGCTTTGAGGGATAAAAATTAGCTTGTAGTCTTAATATTAAATTTACATCTGTACCCTTCCATCAAAGAAATCCATTCACAGAAGTTTGGCTCTTCGTCTGAGTGCAACAGAAAGCACTCAATTCTACAAAACAAAAAGACCTAAACGGGCTAAATTTTTGACACAAATTTATAAATTAATGTATGGGTATTCTGGATTTATAAGCTAAACTCCATCATTGGTTATATGTTTCTCGTTCTGTACATTTATATGAAAGTAAATGCAACAACTCAAATTTAGTATGGGATTTTTTTATACCAGAATTATAGATTTGTGCCAAATTTTGGTTTTAATTAGTAGAAAAAAATCCTCCAAAATTACATACTGGTTTTCTTCATTTCCCTGATGAACACAAATTATTCACTTCCAAGGCATTAAAAATAAAAATCTGTGCATTTATAATACCCATTGCCTCGCCAAAATATATAATTTTACCTTGGGAATACCTTTATTAGGAAGTATGTGATAAAGTCTCTAATAGCCCTATTCCATGGTTTTTAATTTTAAAAAAAATACTGTTTCAGAAATTCTAAAGAAATCTTGAATATCTATAGAAATCTCGAATTTTAATGCGTTTATTTGAACGAACTTATTAAAATTATAAGAAGGACACAAAATGGCTAAAATGTCTTGCAACAAAATTTTATTCTTCAATGCTAGTATTCAAAATATATTTCATTTTGAATGTTTGGCATATTTAGTTTGGAATGTGTTTTATCAAAATAGATAAAAACATTTCGCTGTCTGATATTCAAAGTATGCAAAAATAATGCATTATAATCACAGAAGGAAAAAAAGTCAATCTCGAGATTTTAACAAATTGTGAGGACCATCGTAAGTTCGAAAATCCCGTGTTTGGAATTTGTTTTTCATCTTGATTATTCGAAAATCGGATTGAATTAAAGCGATAAAATTTGGTTTATCTTATGGATATTAGAGCAATCTTATCACTAATATCTATCAAGAGAAGCCTGTCTGTCTTTCCGTGGCATGAAAACGTGATAACTCAAAACCGCAAATGCCTACATCGATAAAATTAATTTGTATTTTAATCATTAAAATTGTAGATACAAATTTTGAATCAAATTTACCAAAGTGAAAGCATTTATCGATCTACATATTTGCATGTGCAAGTTAAAAAATTGAACAAATCAGATAAATAAATAATTTTATACTCTTTTAATCAAATTTGAAAATTTGTATCCAAATTTAGATTCAACAAGTGTAAAGGGAAGCGTCCAAAATGTACATTACGCTTTCTTTATTGCATTACAAAGTCTAAAACTCGTTATTATTGCGTCACTACTCACGACAGACAAGGAGGAGACCCTTCCATCTTACAGACAATCGGGGTTTTCAAAAACTAGCTTTAATACTTAATTATATCCCATTATATAATCTTCCGGGGGGCACCCGAAATGAGTATGAGATGCTTCTGGAAGAGTGGCTAGATCTCGCCACCCTGGTGGGTACACTAATAGGTGGAAGTAGACTCCCATAGATGATAGAATGTACTTCCTACGGGAAGCGTTGTCCTTTGGTCGGTGATGCCATTAGGATTCAACCCCAATTTCCGCCAGTGTTGCTGTTGCGGTGGTCTGGTCATTCAGTTTTATGGTTTAAATCCGTGTGCCTTCGGACGGGGTGGAGAGTCTGGTATGACTACCCTCCCACCGGGGGGCATTTCAAAATGAGGATGAGATGTTTCTGGTATGGTAGTTGGATCTCGTTACTCTTGAGGGTACATGAAAAGGTGGAGGCCTGGCTTCTCCCATCGATGAGAGGATGTACTTCCTTAGGGAAGGGTTGTACCATGGTCGGTGATAGGCCTTAGGACTCAACCATAGTTCCAGCCAATGTTGCCATAGTTCTAGCCAGCAACTAATCCAGTCGTTCAGTTTTTTTGTTTTTTTTTTAATCCTTGTGCTCTTAAGGCGGGTCAAAGTATCAGTGATATGACTTATCCCATTGTATATAGAAAGAAGGATAAATGAAGATGATGTTAGATTTCCTAAGGTTAAAGTTGAAAGGGGAGGACTCCTTTTCAGAAGCGGCATTAGCAGGGGAACAAGGGGGTAAATAACCCCCTATCGGCAACCACTCCCCCTCCCTCCCCAGTTCGGCCGGAGATTGAGCGTTTTGTCGGCAAAAATCTTCACCACTTTAGAATGGTTATGGAGAGCTACATATATTCGAATAAAATAATTTAAAATCTATTTTAAAGCTAATATGTTGTAAAAATATGCAAGTAACAGTTAACCACTAGACATAGGAATTTATTTAACTTTCTAATAAGATAACTCATTCTATTTTGGCAATTTATTGTTAACTTGATTTTTTAAAAAAATAATATATGGAGCATTTGGAATACCAAATCGTTTCATATTGATTTTTTCGTATTTAAATACTTAATTCTGCAGCTTAATTGCAGACTTGTAAATAAAAATTCAGTAATTCGATGCACGTGTCAGACACGTCATTGTATGCGAAGTGGTTAAAGCGGTTTGACTATATTTAGCAAAATAATTGATAGGATGTCAAGTCAATAAGATGCATTCAATAAGACAATTTTTGATTGACTATGAACGCAATGTGATAGGTGTAGAAGAAGTTAAATCATCACATTTTTAGGTTTATGACTGAAATATCATTCATTAAGCTTATAATTTGTTTAATTTTGGAATAAATCCGACAATGTGAATAAGAGACCGCATTCTATGTACTATTTCTGAACGGTCTGCGGTAAATTAAATGCGATTCGAATTTCGTAGATATTTAAACATCTGAATCAAATATCGTTCATTCAGTTTATAATTTGTATTATGTTTTGCAATAACTTATAAGGTAATAGGTGAATAAAATATCGGATTTTGACAAAAAGTTTTGATGTTTCGACAAAGAATTCAATGCTGAAGATGTTAAGTCCGCAGATTTTCAGAGATCTGATTTAAATGTCATTCATTCAGCTTATAATTTGGGCTATACTTAGAATAATCGATAAGCTGATAAGCGATTAAGACGTCGCATTTTTTGCTGACTAACTTTGTCTTTCGGTTAAGATGTTATCATAGGTTAAGAGAAAAAATTTGTTTCTATAGAGTATTTCGATTGCAAATGAATTTATTAGGGAAATATACTTTTATACTAAACATAATTAGGTTGATAGAAAAATTTCCCTTAATTCAGAATTTAATAAATAATAGTTGAAAAATTAATTGTCTTTTTTTTCATCTAATTATTACTTCCTCGGTAACGAATTAGTAAGTTTGTTTTATTTATTTCACCTTGAGAATGCTCTGATTAAAATCTAGCTAATGGTTAGATTAGCATTTAGTATTGCAACTATGTTATCAAAAAATGCATTTTCACAAATAATCTTTCTTTTTTTTTCATTTTTTCTTTCAATGACTTCGCGCCAAAAACTATATAATATCAGTGCTTTGGGTAAAGGTAATTATTAATAGACTTTAGATAAAGATATCTTGATATCATGATGATTAAAAGGTCATAGAATATTCATATGAAACATATTAACTTCACAAACAAATTTGCTTAATTTTATAATTAGATGGCACGTCTTATTTGGGACAATTATTATTATTTTAATTTCCAGAATAATATAAAAAAACATTTGAGATAATATTTTTACTTAATAATTAACGCATGCCGGAGTTCAATCGCCAAATAATGCGCCAAGCATGGCATGAAAAATTCAGTAAAAATGCTTAAGTGACGCCAAAAGTTAATATTTCTTAACTATTGTAAGCAAATTCCACTTAAGGCCTTCTCTAACATGACCAATTTATAAGAAAGTTTGAAAGAAATTTTTTAAGAGACCACTTCCGATAATTTAAATTCCAAATATACATTTAAAAATGCGTACACGGGAAACCTAGTTTTTAATCAGTCCATTTTTCACAATTACATTTTTTGATATTTTACATAGAATAGTAAGATTGTACATATTTTTAAAAAATATTTTCTCCAACTTTTTTAAGAAACGGAATCTTTGTATTCTTTTCCGCATTCTCTATTGTTCTTATCCTGTAAATTTTTGTTGTGCATGCGCGTTTATTCGCCTCAGATTCGAAATATATCTGAATTCCTACTCGTTGCAATTCTTATAAAATTTGCTTTATGTAGGGGATTACTCTATAAAATCTATTTTTGGCGAAAACATTGAATACTTTTTAATTAATTATTTTCCATTTCTAAAACCTTTCCTTTATGAAACTTTTTGAATTTGTTGAATTTCCTTTTATATAGCTTCCAAGGTAAAAGTATACTTTTGTCCACTTAACATGACGTATTATTCTTGTTCAATCTGTGTTTTTATCTATATACTACAAACTAAAATGGAACATAACTTGGTTTTTTCCCCTTTCAAAATTAGATATTAGGTAGAGCAAATATCATGAGTCTCGTAAAAAAAGTAATCTTAAACAATGTCCATCTTTTGATAGTAAAAGAAACTGAGAACATCTTTTTTTTTTTTTTTTACAAATATCTTTGTAAATTTTTAACAATGAAAGAAAGAATCAGTATCTGGATTAAAAAAAAAATTCTTAATTTCCTTTAATTAAATCTAAAAATCCATTATTATGAGTTATTTTGAAGCCATATTAGAGAAATTGTGCTCAATCCTGACAGATTTGTTTTCCTCTCTTTCATCGCCAAACCTCTGCCGCCAAATCTGCTCTTATTGGTTAATTATTTTTTTTCTTCATTTAAATAGATATTGTGATTTTGATACCCCAGTATTTTCAATTTTAAATGAATTCATACCAACAAATAATCAAAATTAAAATTTGATGCATACATATATTTTACAATTTTTTTTCTGTTGAGTGGCTAAAAAAATTATTAAAGACGTCTAATTATCATAATAAAAGCTGCATTTAATGACTAGATTTCTAGTCTATATTGTTGAGTTATAAGAGACGAAATCATTAATAGGGAGAGTATTTGTTTTTAATTTCATTTCTCCCTCCCTTTTTGATACGTCTGAAAAACTGGATAAGCCGAGAATCACCCCTCCACTTCGCCAAAGGGCGAAAAAGCGCCAAATATATTATTAACCGTGTATCTTTTCTAAGGCAGAAGAGACATATGAGAAGAACCGGTTAGCGAGTTTTGAAAAGTGCGCCAAACAGCGCCAAAGTGCGAGCGGAAGGGGAGAATCGCCCCTCAGCGCCCGAAAATGGAAATAAAAATCATATTTCGGGGGGGGGGGGAATTTAACAGTAATTTTAACACTGTAAGAAGTACACAATTATATGTTCTGATAGATAAATTTGAGTTTTATCATTAACACCGAAAACTTTTGTTATAAATTAATAATTATCTTTAATTTATAAATTAAATTTTTGTGATACATTAATTTTGGAAGCTTTCTTCATTAATTTCCATAATTTGGAATAATAAATTTCCATAATAATTTACTCATGGGTATTTTTATTTTAGCACTCGATTTTACTTACTATTTGACGCCTATTTCTTGATTTCTTTTACATCTTTTCTCTGGCTGAATTTGGTTTTTCGTAATATTCTGAACCTTCTCCACAGTATTTCTAATAATATTTTGTAGTTCCAATAAGGAATTTTACAGAAAGTTGAATTAAGTGGAAGACTTGTGTCCAGTTCCTCGTTAAATGCTGCAAAATTGTGTCAACCGTCTAAAAACACATCAAACGTTGACCATCTTAGATAACTACAAACAAGGGTAATGGACGACTTTTAGAGTTAGGGGGGAAATGAATTTAAAAAAATAATAAAGTGAATTCTGCTACCTCAAATTTCATGAGCATTATTATTTTAAAGGTATTGTTTGTCTTAATTAACTTAAGTCATTAAAAAATTTAAAAATGTTTGAAACAATCATGTGACTAACAGAATATGTATGTGTCGATATATCGAGAATCGGCTGCATGGCGGACATTTGAGCCAAATCGTAACTTTTTGTTGTTGATAAGTGGTCAAATGTGAGAACCATCTCTACCATTTTATAATAACTCTAAAAGTGAAAAAGGGATGACCCAAAAGCGACAAATCACCAGTTTTTAATTCGTTCATTTTGTGGCTTCAAAAACCGCAAACCAATAAAACATCATGCTCTCATATAATAAAAGCATTTTAAGAACAAAATAAATAAATAAATGTAACAACGTTGCTATTGACTTAAACTTTTGAATTGCAAATTACATTTCTATTTTTTAATTATTTTTTAGTTATAAAAATTCAAATGTAAAAACTATCATCAATTTATATCTCATTTATTTCATTCAATTAATTTTTCATTCAAATTTATGAAAATATTTAAACTATTTAAAATAACGCAACACTTTCATTTATAAAAAATTTCACATGTATTACATTTGATGGTTGACTATTGTTGTTACTGGCTGATATACCAAACTATGTATAGGATTAAAATACTTCAAATGCAATATTTAATGTAAAAACTATTTTTGTAGAAAATATTGTGATGCGTAAAATCCTTTTATAGCTTGAAATATTTCATAATTAAAATAAGAATAACAGTTATAACAGCGAATTCAATTGCCCGCAATTAATTGTCTTCACATCAACGAATTAAATCTGTTATGTATTCATTCTATAAATTATTAATCCTATGCTTTTAAACGTTTTTCTGTTAAAGTGTTCTAGCAATGGTTCTTGCACAAATTGTTAGATTAATCGCACAAATCTTTGGAAATTAATTAAAAAAAAACACTGCTAATAATGTTTTTTTAATAAAATAGAAATATAAAATAGAATTGTGGAAAATCTCATAGGTGATTAGCAATAAAATACCTATATTTTACTTATTTGAAAATGGTCCACATCTATTCAGTTTGTTATTAAATTTTTAAAATTTAATAAGAATTGAAGAAAAATTACACGAAAATAAAATTAGGATAATTGAAAAGGTAAATTTAGAATTTTAAAATGATAAAAAAAATATTTCTTATAAAAGGAATTTTTTCCGAAGTTAATGCAGAATTAGAAATTTATCTAAACGGTGATTTCTAATTAAATGAATATTTTATTAACTCTTAAGCTATGAAAAATTTAACAAAATTCTTTGCGTTATCTTAAGTATGTGAAGTTTGATATAATTCGGCTTTGTTATTCAGGAAGAGGTATGGAACGTATACATGCATATATTCAGAGTCACAATGACTTTTATTTCTAATAAGTATGACTAAGATTCGTAAAGAATTACTAGCAAAAAAAGAATGAAAGAACTGTACATCAGAAAAAAACAATTGGTTTGTTCATTAATAAAAACAATCAGCACTTTTTTTTTCTTTTTTTTACATCTACAATATCTTTTTCAATTTGTTGGCATTGAATTCTAGCAAATGGAGTTTATTTTATATAGATTATGTTAGATTTAAAATTAATCAATGGAAGTAGCTTATAATTGAATTAAGAAATTATAATAAGTAAAATAATTATATTATTTTCTAGATATTCGTCCATAAGACACTCATTTAAAAATATCGGAATGTACTTTCTCCGCAATGAGAGCACCTTTTTATATTAAAAAAAATCACTTACATATTAAGAGGTTAGTAATGATTGTATTTGTGTTTTATACCATTAAGTATACAGATTTGGATTTTTTATTTATTTATAAGACCCTGAAGTTGGCTGTGTTGCATTTAAAAAAAGGGTAAAAAATATATAAAAACTATTATTGTTGTTGCTTATCCCCCTTGGATTGGTCCAATTCAAACTAAGTCCAGGAGATCGTTTGGCATGATAAAATAGTAAATTGACTCTCCCCTTTCCCTTTTTTTCACCAGCTGCCTCAGTGAGGCTCCATATAGTCACTAATCTGAGGGGAAAGGCGTCGGTCGAACAGTGGCAAGGGGTATACATCTGTAACTGTAGTAAACTAAATGTGTTTAAATTTGACAAATAAAAACGAGTTAAAGTATCCAAAATTGTTTTCTCCTTTAATCGTATGACGCTTTTTAATTTCTCATAATTAGAGTATACAGAAAGAAAATATTCTAATCAACATAAAATCGGATCGTCAGATTTTGATGAATCTTTACGTATCAATCCTGCTTGAATTCGGGGGGGGGGAACCATGGGTCAGATGTGTAAATGTTCTGTGTTTAATTTAAATATGCAATGGGATAGATGAAGGAAAATTTGCACGTGTTCTTTATCAAAAACTTATAGGTTTCTATCAACTTTAGATCCAAATTCATTCAAAAGAAGTTTGTCTACCTGGCTGAGGTATATATTCTCATGAAATTTTGAATCAAATCTAACAAAAGATTCACTCTCTATTTTTCTGTTTATTTGCCCGTATAAAAATGATAATTTTAAAAAATGGAACTGAAATAAATGATATTCTTTCGGAATCGTATTACTAAAATGTAAATTTTATTTTTAATCTATTGATTAAAAAAATGGCGTCTAAAATATTATCATGTCAGAACATGATGTGTTTTTAGGATGAGGTTTTTGGCGTTAACCAAAATCGGTAGGCGAAAAATTGAAATTTTACTATCTTCACGAGCATTTTTTTTTAAATCAGTTTTTAATAACACGTTGCCAATGCATTTACAAAGCTCCGATTAAAAAAAAGTTAATATCTACAGCAAATAAAGCCTAGAAAAATGTCATTTTGAGCACGTGATTATATGAAATGAAATAAATAGGAAATGTGATATTTTTTCAAATAATAATTGCGAGACAAAGTCTTTTGGATCGTTTGCAATACTAAAGTGACTCGTTCAATGAAACAATGAAAATGAATAAAAAATATAATTTGACTTGCACGAGCACGTGGTGCTTGGCCGTTCAAGAAATTAAGTTCTGACATGATACATTGAAATATGCAGAGCAGATTTCATTTTAATCTTTTTTATTCAGTTTTCTTTATTTTATTGCAAAGCACAAAATTATCTGGTACAAGACTCTAAAAATAAAAATCTGAATATCTCACGATTTATCTGGCGCTCACGATTCTGCCCAAGTTCCACAATTTTATTCAAGTGGATGGATAGCAGCACCGTTATTGGGAAGTAAGCGAAAACGTTATGGTTGATAGAATTCGCATTAGAAAGCTGTATACTGGGGTGGGGGGATAAGGCTTCGGAATCGGTGGGTTCGAAATGTAATGGGGGGATAGAGTAATTTTGTTGTGTTTTCCTGGAAGAAGTTTAGGTATCAACTTTCAAATCTGACCAAGGTTCAAAATGGAGTAACTCGTCCTTCAATGATTCTTCTTTTACTTCAAAATGGAAATTCATGGAGATTATTTTTTAAATTAGTATCCGAAAAAATATTGGAACACCATTTTAAAATTCAGAAAATTTTTATTTTCTAAAATCAGTCTAATTACCTTACCCATTTTAAATTTATTTTATTTTTTCAATTTTTGAAAAAAAACGCATTTTTTATTACAGTCGAGATAATTTCAGATAAATAACTATAATATTTTCTGCTATTATTATTTGCTTATTTGTATATTTATTATGGGTTAAGTGGTTGAACAAGTGTACTTAAATTTGTTTATACTGTTTGCTTTTCCTGTGAATGGAGCCACTGTTATGTGTGTAATGATTAAAATCAAATTTAAACCTCAGTTAATTTCTAAATGTTATTTTATTGCAGCTTATATTAACTTCATTCTGAAATGTTCTCTTATTTCCTGATTATATTAATTAATTTCACAAGTGCTCGATAAAACTAATTACAATAATTTTTTGTCACACTCGAAGTTAAAGGATAAAATCTAATCAGCATAACATTCTTTCAAAAAAACCATTAATTTTTTTTTCCTGAATCGAAGTGTGTTAATAAAGTATACATCGAAATCTCGCAGCAAAATCACTGAGGGGGGGGGGAATTTTGGCCTCTTCTGCTCCTGTGCCGTAATGGAGACTGACGCATCTCTTACCATTTTTTATCTGTATAAGTTATATCTTTCGAGATTAAATAAATCGATGTTGAAATTCCAAAAGTTTATTCTTCTTTTCGGCCACATAACTGCTCTAATATATTGTTACAAGCGGGCGAACGCCGCGTAAGGCACGGAAAGAGAGAGTGATTGGCGACGGTTGACGAAGAGCTAGGCGTCAGCGGGCTGGTTTTGCGAAAGGAATAGTCTGGACGGGGTAGGAATCTGGAAGTTCCTCTCGGAAGAGTAGCGACTCGTTGTAGCGAGCTGATTACTTTTCTCGCTTGTTATTAGTGAACTGTTTTTACGTTTGCTGTCAATGTTGTATTATTGAGCTCGCTGTGACTTACTGTTTACTGTGCTATACGATATCTGTTTTGCACTCTGTGTTTATTGTGCGTAAGGCTTGTATTTACGCTGTTAGTGACTGTTGACTGCTGGATTGTTTTTATCTGAAATTTTCCTTTCTCAAGTCATCATGTAAAAAGCTGTAAATAAATTTGTTTACGCTGTCCTCAAATAAAGTCCATTCAATTTTAGCTTCGTT
>JAOUZG010040215.1:3169970-3195864 GCA_026289955.1 Argiope argentata
TGTGTGAATGCCGTTTACTTTAAAGAATTATTCAAAATTCAATGAGCAAATTATTAAACAACTAATAATAAAACAAGTAAAAAATAATATAGAAAACTAAGGTGGAAACAACAATTGGATGAGCTAATGATTGTTCTTCGTCACCACTGTGCCTAGTTTGATAGCAACAGGTTTATTAAATCAGATTTAATTTAAATGGAAAATTCTCAAATCTATGATTTACAAATCCTCCAACATCTATATATTAAGAGTCTCCATTGATGTTACTAACCCTCCCCAAATACTAGACATTTTCAATGGGGTCCTTCTTCGTGTAACTACAAATAAAAGGATTTTGAGTAGTTGTGACAAATTTGGATGCTTGAGTGTACCTTCTGAGTGAAAGCACCTCTTAATAAAATGGTTTTCCTTTGTTTCTTCGACTTATACAAAATATGATTTCACACTAATGTAGTTTGGACGTTCGTGAAAGGAGGAAATTTGAGCCACAATCCATGAAATGATGAACGGTTTTTCCCCCTAATCTTTTTTGTCTGTCTAATTATTTTTTTAACAAAATGTGTTTGATTTATGATTTTAAACAAAATTTATGTTACAATTAACAATTACATTAAATTGATTTTAAGAATAAGAATAATATTAAACACAAAAGATAAAAACATTATAAAGGTAAAAAGAAAATGATTTATAAAAGTGGAGTAATTTGAAATGGATAAATAAATATGGATAAATGAATAAAATTAAATATTATAAAAAGAATAGACATGTATTCAAATTAATTATATTAAAAACAATAGAAAATATAGATACATAAGAAAGTAGATACGGAAGGTATATAAAATTATGTAGGAACAGGGTATTCCAAAAAATTGAAGCAAGATTGCTCTTGAATAAGAATTGTACCTAGATATATGCTTGAATTACAAAGCTGTATTAAATAAGGTGGGAAATTATATGAAAATATTTTCGATTTTGTGAAAGTTGACAGTAAAAAAGTTAAATTTATGTAGGTCTTGATTGAGGAAATAGTATAGCATTTAGTATGTGTAAGCAAACTTACTCATTTCTATTATCAAAATTTGTAGAAATATGTTTATTTTTAAATTTCGAATAATAACAAATTTAAACGGACACATTGATTTCCGTAAAGTGATTCAAATCAGAAAAACTGCCATACAATGCTTCCTCTGTTTCCAAAATATATATATATATAAACGTCATCTTCCGAATTCTAGACATCCTTTCAGGAAATGAGCTAACAGAATAGTTTAGCGATTACAAACTGCAATATCCCTGCTACCCCAAAGATTAACGTGAAAAATGAAACTTTATATAAAGATATACAAACTGACATTTTAGCTTAGTTTTCAAAAGATCTTCATGCTGGAATATACCAGCAATCAGTTCAGCGCTCAACATTCCAAAAATGACATTATAGAGAACATTCCAATTTGATAATTGGCATAGAGCATTTGTGAAGTCCGTGCTCTGTAACAACAATTATATGGACAACGACATGATTGGATGTCTAGAATTTTACAAATAAGTTCAGTTAATATCACAACCCTCTTTTCACAGAAGGTTGGGCAAATGGATGTCGCTTTAATCGATAAAGAAACATTTATCATTAAAACGACCACTTTTGAAAACAGTAAAGATTCCTTTTTCAAAAGTTGCTCATTATGAGAGACCACTTTCTTCAAATATGTGTTTAAAAATTTGTAATTCTTAATTTTAATTTTTATAGAATATACGAAATATTTCCATATATTTGGGTACTTCATTCTATCAAACCATGAAGTTGAAAACATGCATCTAATGACAATATAAAACTACCTCCAATTATTTCATAAAAATAAAAATGTTGATTTGAAAAATGCATATTTTCGCAGTCTTCCTCTTCATTTATTAATTTCTTATTTTTAAACCTGCACCTATAACATAAGAATTATGGTACTAGCAGTCGAATTTCACTGAATTGTCAGTTATAAAAAGTAAATTTTTGAGGTGCAAGTATTCATTCATTTTGTATATTTGGTTTGATTAGATTAATGTTTTATTTCTGATGCAGCCAAAGTACATCGTAATTTTAAATTGTCCCGGAATGACATGTACACTTTCAATCTCACCATCAGATGAAACGTTTGATCTGCATAAAATTGTGCAGTATTTTTAATAGAATAGATATAAGATATTTAACAGAATATAGGGTTGTGACTTTACGATTATTTGTATGAAAACCAAAGATAGACCATGCATGTATTAGTACAAAATACCCAAAAATATTTTCAAAGATAACATCACATTGTTGAACCACATCCTAAGTAAACCATGGTGTGGCGATATCGTAAAATAACCTTTTCTTCGTTCATATTGTGTGAGCACCTGACCTATTAACAGCTCTAAATATTCGAGTTTATCATTTAGCATCCTTATCGAAATTTATTTTGTAACACAACTTCATTATCACGAAATGATTACCTCTCTTGAGAATATCGTTCACACACAGAAATGGAAATGGTTAATGTTATAAAAATTAAAAAGGAGAATGCCTTTTTAATTAAAATTAACACTTACATCTTATATTAAAACTTTATGTTTGATTAATTTAATAATAAAGTAATTTATCAATCAGCTCAAAAATCAACAATAATAACTCATTATCTTAATCCGACCAAGACAGTGTACATTATAAGGCATCGTTTGTAATAAGAAGCTCAATTTAATTTCATGTTTCAGTATATATTTTTAGCATATTATCATTTGGGGGGTTAATATTTCTTACTTTATTCATTTTGTGATTATGCATTTGTTTTTAGTTATCATAACTCCAGATTTCCTTGTTTTCTTCTTTCTACAAAATATTATTTAAGTAGATATTAAGTAACGATAGTTTAACAATTAAATAAAAGTAATGAAACATTTAGAAACACAACCAATTTTTTAATTGATCAAGTTCATATATTTATTAAGTTTCATTAATAAAATTCATATTTTTTACGAATTTATTTATTTGACAACCAGGAAATAAAGCTATTTAATCAATCTCCTTGTGCCACCGTGCTGCCTTAATTAAGCAGTTACCTAAATGAAAATACATTATTGGCTATCTGTGTGTATCAGTTTGAATATTGAACAGCATCGTACATAAAGAGATCGTGCAATATTTTTTAATAATAAAGAAATTTGCGTTTAAAGATTTCTTTTACAATAATCGTCTTAAAAAATTAAACCAAATGAATCAGCTCTTCATTTTGTATTTTTAGAGGTTTTTATTACATTCAAAAAGTTTTATAAATTTATTTCAGATCTCTAAAGTACACCATCTCTTGTAAAAATGATTTGTTCTTCTGGCAAATTTAAATTTTTCATACCATTTTAAAGAAAGAAAGTCTCTCGAAAATGTTTAAGCATGATATTATGAAAGATTCTGTTTCTTCAGTTTTGAAAGATAGCCACTGCAGTACGTCAGAGAACGTGATAACTTATCTAACACCACTAGACTGATTTCTCTAATCTTTTCCGTAAAGAAACAATAAAAGATCTGGAAGACTTTTTGTAGATTACAAAAACTCTATTTCTTAGTTCAATAATAGACAGACATACTCCCAGGTAAACTTTTTTGCTTCTTGACAAATTTTATATAATTATTAATTTGCTCAAAAATAATCAAGTTTATCATTCTTTTTTATACATAGAAAATTATCAGCAATTTTTATAAATATAAGAATACATGTTAATTTTTATCTTTTGTAACGTTAATCATTCTATCATTTTCCCTTTTGCTTTTGCGGTGCTTCCACACTAAGACTAAACTAAATATTCAAGGGACGTTTTTCTTTTGGCATAAAATTTATTTCCGCGACCCGAATGTTTCAAAATTTTAGTATAACTTACCCATTTACGTCTTTATTTTAGTTTTTATGATTAATGGCATTGAAAATAAACGTGAACTAGTAAACGTGAGATGTTAAACCATCTCGCGAGCCAAAAAAAATCTCTTTTACTTTTTTGCCTGGAACTTTTCCTACTTTTTGCGCAGTTTTAAAGTGAAAACAATACTTTAAATAATTCAATATTGTTTTGATTCCCATGGATTGCGAGACAGGTCTGTGTGAAGAAATAAGGTAAATATTAAAATATGTGTAAAAAAGTTTTATCTAAAACTTTTATTGAGAGGTTTTCTTTATTTTCAGACGTTAAAGAAGAAATAAAAAAAGTTATAATATTTTTTTAGAGTCAACTGTCATCAGACGCCGATTGGCAACAGTGCGTCAGGGAGTTGAATGAGACAAGTGCATTTCTATAGTTATATTGCTATATGTAGTCCTAAAGATTATTTTTTTTAAAAGCACATTGGGTTAAAACCGCATAAAAAAATTTTATGTGGCCGGCATGTCGCAGCAGCAGGCCAAAACTTTTGAAATTCTGGAAAAGTAAAGACGGTCTGAAGAAAAAGAACA
This sequence comes from Argiope argentata, assembly GCA_026289955.1. NCBI lineage: Eukaryota > Metazoa > Arthropoda > Arachnida > Araneae > Araneidae > Argiope > Argiope argentata. The sequence goes on from JAOUZG010040215.1 coordinate 3,174,434, forward strand.
GGTTAGATGTTTATAAAATATCCACATAGTCAATGTTAACGGATGTAAAAAACGATGTATATATTTTACATGATTTATGCTCATGCAATAAATCGATTAATTTCTTTTATAATTTTTGAAATTACGGCTGTTATATAGCTAATATGAATTATTCCGCTTATGTTAAATAAATTGAGCCGCATTTTCACATTAATTTGGTTCTTTTTTCATTTAGATTGAGGCAAAAAAATATTTTATATATTGTGTAAAAAGACTAAAACTGTTGCAATGTTTTAAAATAGAATGCAAAATCTTCGGAGGATTCTAAATAAATTGCCATTTTTGAGACTTTTTCATTTCATTAATGATTAAACAAGATATCTAATAAAAATAGCGCAAAGGTGTCGCGTTAAAATAATTTAGTGCATTAAGTTCTAGTTCCATTTTCTGTCAACTACTGTTTCAGAGTCATTTTTATTTTATGTATAAGTTATTGATTGTAAGAAAAATTAAAATGCATTTCTTTGGTTTATTTATTAAAAAGCAAACTTTTTTGAGATCTAATGCTGTTTGTTGCAAGCGCTTCCATTTTTTTTTAATTAACGGTTCATAAACCGTTTTTCATAATTTTTTTATTATCTCTAATTATATTTAAGGTTAATTAGATAATAACAATTTTTCATGGCCATTATTGATCTTAAATATTTTGTTTTAATACTTTAATGTTGGTATTGATTTTATGGATTGAAACTTTTTATGTTCAGTTTTTTTGGTTCTATGTTGTACAGTATTAAAATACTGTATTATCTTATATTATCGATAATTAATTGAAGTTAATATTTTTAGAAATATGGTAATAAAGAAAATATTATTTTTTATTTGTTTTTGAACTGCTGTGTTAATCATCCTATTGTAGATTGTCAAATATTATTTTTTATGCATACAGAAATTAATTTTTTGATGCATGTAGAAATTGTTTAAAGTGTTATGACATTATCTATATATGAAAATAACAAATGAAAGTTATGTGTGCATATTTAATTTTTTTATTATTACAATGCTGATCCATAGCATAAATAATTAGTTTACTTATTATTATTATTTACTTTTATAACTGGAGTTTGTTATATTTAAATTGGAAACATTGAATGTAAAAATTTTCTTTTATTAAATGCATATAAACTGTCATCACATGGATTTAGAAACATATTAATTTTTTTCAGTACTGTCTTTTTATAGTAAAGTAATGCCTTAAATAAAACTCAGGAAGAAGTTAAAGATGGGATATATGTTATAATCAACAGTTTTTTGCTTTTACAAATCAAAATCAGTTATATTCAATGCATAAAAATAACTTTAGAAGTGAAAATATTAAAACATTATGTAAGAAAGAAATATTTTAGAAGTGTATTTAGTTTAAATATGAGACTGTGTCTGTGAATAGTTAAAAATTAATCAATTATGAAACTAAATTAATTTTATTGTATTTGAATCGGTTTTTATAGATTAAAATTCTTAATTGAAATATATTTCTGTTTGTTACATGTATTGCAGGATCATTAAATTTCGAAAAAAGAAAAAAAAGCATTTATTCAAGAGTATTATGATTATTTCATATATGAAATGTTATAATATTTAACTCCTTTTATTCCCAATTTTTCCCTGTTTATTTTGTCAAAGATACTTTTTAGGCTTGAAAAATGATTTTCCTAGAAAAAAAAAATGCCTTTTTTTTTTTCAATATTAAATTATTTGGCTTCTTAAATGCAATTAAGAAGCTGTGATTATATGTTAAGATCACTAATTTTAGGAATTATTTTTACAATGAAAAAAAGTGAAAAGTTACATTTTGACTTATGAAATTTGATTTGACATCTTTGTTGAAAATTGTATACATAAATCAATTTTTAATTTAAAAAGAAAATATCATGAGACAATCTTTATATACAAGAACTCTTCTAGAAAGATTTAGTCACAGTAATTTAAAGAAAATTTTTTAAAATTAAGTTTTGTTATTATTGTATGTGAAAAATGAATGCGAATCATTTTCATATGAGGAATGGGAAATTTTAATCTTTCTATTCCTCTGTAATTAAAAAAAAAAGTAACTTTTTAAAATTGAAAAAAAAAGAAGTTCATTTTTTAATGACTAAACAAGAATATGTCTTTTCTGCATTGTATTTTGCTGTCATTTATTTGTATTTTTGTTTTTATAAAAGCTTCATTTTTCCAAAAAAGTGTTTTCTTCAGTATAAATATACAGAAAGAGGGGGAAAAAATTTCTCTCCAAATTTGGAATATTTGAAAAATTAAAATTTAATGCAAATAATATCTATTATGAAAACTATTACCTAATGATACTTCGAGTCTGAAAAAATGCTATGATTTGAATAAATGAATGAAATTTAAATAGAATAGGTTTTTTAGTAACTAAACACAAGAATTCAATGCACTGCAAATTATTATACTGAAAACAGTGTGTTTTTATAAAGGAAGATTTTCATCAACATTTGTGGAATATATAATTAGGAAGTATTCAAAGTTAATGGAAATAATTTGATATTTTAAGCTATCAAGCTACTCCTTATAAAATTAGAAATAAGCTAAATGTTCCTAAAAAAAATTCTAGATATATTTCACAGTAATTTTGTCTCCTGTCATTCATTTAATTTTGAAACATAAATAGATATGATGAATAATTTTTTTAATATTTTTCAAATGAATGAAAGAGCTTATTAAAAAGATAACTATTTTATATGTTATTTTTTTAGAGATAATTGTGTCATGCAGGACTCAAAGTCTGGAAATTGTGTTAATGGAGTCTTCTACTCAGAAAAGGTGGTTATATTGGATGCTGGTGCTCAATATGGGAAGGTACTTGTATATTTTAATCTGAGATTAATTTATTTTATATTTATATAAATAAGATGGCTTTTTTTTAAAGTCTGAGAGAACTAGATTTTTCTCATCATTGTTTACATTTCATAATTAAGGTTGGAAATATTTGTTTTTTTATTGTTTATAAGATTTATTGTTTTTAAAATTAAGTGCATGTAATTTTTTAATGGTATTTAAATAGTATTGTTTTGCATACTTTAAAGTTTAAAATGCATCACAAGTTTTGATATGAAGTCTATAACATTGATAAACATAGTCAAATTTTAGTGATTCAAGAACTTATTAGGGTATTATCTTTAGCAATTTTCTTTCTTACTTTTTTTACTGATTAATTATCATGTGGTACACATTTATAGTAAAGAATGGTTTTAAGAAATTTTGTAGCTTAAGTGGTCTTATATACAGTTTTTGATGAATTAATATAACCACTGTAATAATTTATATAGATATAATCTTGGTTTTGGGACCAGAGATTATGAGGTTTTAAACCTTATTTCAATAAAGAACTATCAGATATCTGTATCTAGTACACAGTAAATTCTCAATAGAGTTTCAGCATTATAGCTATAGAATATAAGGTTTGAACCTTAATCCAACTGAAACACTGTCATATAAGCAGTTTCCGCTTTTTGACCAGATAATAAGATATTGGAAGAACTCTTCTTTAAGTATGTCTAGTGCATTGAAATTCTCAGTAGAGTTTCAGCTTGAGTACCAAAGAATGCAATGGTTGAAATCCTATTTCACTGAAGAACTGTCATATAAGTAGATCTGGTGTACATAACTTTGGTATAAAATAATTTTTTGTAATATCAAAATTTGGTGTCAGAGTTGTCAAGTTTGACGTTCTTCCTATCTGATTATAAGGTCAGTCTCAAGATATTATCAGCTTTACATCAAAACATAACGTAAAATAACAAAAATTAGATTAATAATTTAGATTTGGTCAGTAATATTAAAAGCTATTAAGTTTGGTGAAGCTTGTTTTAATATTCTTGAATTTATTAATCATATGCTTGTTATTAATAATGCATTTTCAAGCTGTGACATTGTTTTTTAACCTTTTGTTGGGTGTCTCTTCTCAGACATCATTCAAAATGGTGCATGATTTGAATGTTTTATTTATTTATTTTTTAAAAAGTTTTTACTTTTAAACCTATTTGCACTATGGTAAGATAAAGATTATTTTATTAGGAAAATTCAACTTAAAACCATTATATATATTTAACTTTTATAGCAATGAACAAGTCCTATTAGGTGAATAATTATGTACTAAATTTCATTTCGAAGTGCAAAAGGTTAATTTTAAATGAATACATGATAAAGAATGGTAGAATATATAAATATCATAAACTTGAGATCAGTGTATCTATAACAACACTTTTTTTCTTTTTATTTATTTGATAATTTTTATGAAAATATTAGAAACTTAATTAGGGTACCTGTTTCTCATTTTCTATTTTACTGTTTTGCAACAATTTGAATTACTAAATAATAAAAGTTTTAAAAAATTGTATTAAAACAAGAACATATGGGCATGATCCATCAAATACTGTTTTTAATAGATTCATGAATAAATGGTATGCAATATTTGTAGAATTTGTGTAATTTCTAATATTTAAAACATAATTTTTTTTTGTAAAAATAATTTGGAATTTTTGATTGTGGAAGTAATTTTTGTATTTTTTAGGTGATTGACAGAAGAGTAAGAGAATTATGTGTTGAAACAGAAATTCTTCCATTAAGCACTCCAGCAGATACTCTGTTAGCTCAGGGCTTTAGGTAATTTTTGAAATTATATTTCTTATATTCCTCTTCCTGTCAAAATCAGTTCTTATAGGCAAATAAAGAATATGAAGTTGAATGTTTGTCTTTTTTAAAAAATAAATTAGTTCTTTCAAAGTTTTCATTAATGTGTATTTGTGTATAGCAGTGCTCGGTTATGTAATTAAAATTGTGTTAATTGTTGTATAGACAAAACAAAATCATTATTTAAAGATTAAATTAATTATTGTTTGAGATTCTTAAAATCCTGCTTGTAACTTTATTAAATACTAGCCACTTATGACTACCAGCTGCTTGATTGTAAAATTAATAATCGCTAAAATTTTCTTTTAAATGTTTTTGGTAATTTAGTCTTAAGACCTCCTTGGTCTTAACAAAACATTTTTTTACCTTCAACTTTTTGTTTGGTTTATAATTTGTTCTGATTTATAAACTTAGTTTTACTATGCATTTCTCTTATTTTATGGCCCCGTAAAATTTGTAAAAAATCAATACCTTTTTTTATTTTATCTTATTACTACATAACTAAATTTCTAATCTAAAACATTGTAAAATTAGGAATTTTTCTTTATCTTAGTATATTTTAAACATAAAATTAATGCTTTTTCAGATTTTTCTCAAAATCAAGTATTTTTATTTCTTCTTTTCCTAAAATGTGCTTTGTGTTAAGGAGAGAAGTTTAATTTCACTATTTTACACATTTCATACTTTATTTTTTTGCATTAATATTAATTGCAATTCAGATTTTGAAACAAAAACAAATTAACTGCAACTTTGTGAGTTTTATCAATGACTTTGAAACTTTTCTAGAATTTTTATCATTTATGATATATTTAATGCTTGTTCTGAATCCTCGTATATCATTGTATTCTAGTTAAAAAATATAATTAAAATATTTTTTAAAATCAAACATAGAAAAATTAAGATTTTTTTTACTTTGAATATGATATAAAAATCATTTTGTAATATTTTGATTTTTGGAAGCTGGGGTAGAAAATTGCCAAAATGTTGTTTAATTCTTAATTAAGAATTAGCCTATTGAATATTAGCACATGAACACCACCAGAACATAAAATCATTATAAGCAGACATTTTCTCCTAATTGTGGTTTGCATATTAATGCTTTAATTTTCTTTTATTAATCCTTTGTGTTTTGGTATCTTTCAAAAATTGTAAAAAGTTTTTGTGGAATTGATTGAAAATTTTTACTGTATTTTGTATAACTTGTATTTATTAAAATTTTGAAAGCAGTGATCAAAGATTTGTTTTATTTTGTATTTTTTATATTAATTGCACTATTCCATAAATTTAGTTCCTTTCTCTAATTTTAAAATTACAATAGGATTCAGTGCAAATTGGGCAAAACAGTGAAACTCATTTTTATATTATTATTGATGACTTTTTTTCTTAAATCTTTTTAGAGCAATAATTATATCTGGAGGACCGAGCTCTGTCAATGCTGCTGATGCCTATGCTCATGATCCACAAATTTTTACTTGTGGTTTACCTATTTTGGGAATATGCTATGGCATGCAGGTAATGCTGATATATGTTTAATCAATATTCAGTGACACTAAAAAGTTACATTTATTGAATATATGTAGGTGTAGCAGGGGTTCTTAAAGAGTTAAAGTGAGAGGTATTAGATACATTTTAACTATCTATTTTTACTGGCTTATTGGCCCTAGAAGATGAAATAATCAGTTGTGAGAATAAAACTTGAAGAATTTTCATCTCATTTGTTTCTTATTTATGAGTTGCTAGGTTTTCAACAAATGTTTTATAAAAGATAGTTTAGCACAATTCAGTTCTATACTTTCAGAGTGTCTGTAGTGCTTAACAGGCTTGTAAACAATATTTTAAAAATATTTTGATTTTATTAAAATTTGTTTGATAAGTTTTTATTTGTCATTTTTTATTTTTATCTAAGCTATATAAAGCCAATCATTTTGTAAAAAATACTTTTTGGAATTTTACTTAGGTCACCTAGTATTTTTTTACTTAATTCATCTACTAATGTTCAGGATATATATGTAATATGATAAAGGAAATTATTTTAGATTTGTGAAATAATAGTGAAACATTTTATTTCTCTTTTTCATTTATTATATTACTTAAACAAAGCAATACATTTAGTTAGAAAATACATATTTTAATGAAATGTTTATATGAAATGGTGGGCTCTGATTATATTATACGGCAAAATAATTTTTATTATATGATATAAAAGTATCTATTGAATGGCTATCATGTAGCCAGATTAATTTTTTTCTTATATTTGTATTAAAAATTTTCAGAGCCTTATAAAACTGATTACCAAATTCATTGCAATGAATAAGTTTTGATTCTCTTTTGGTCCCTGATCTTGTAAAAACCAAGTTAAGGGGGGAAGAAGCTGCATTTATTTAAACTTTTACATTTTTCAGTAAAATAATTTTATGAAAATAATAATGCATTTTGTTGAAAAGAAATTGCTTCCTGTTGTTTCTTTGAAGAATGTTAAATCAATCAAACTTTTAAAGTAATATATTTATTTATGCATTTATTATTATTATTTCATATTTTTCTGTTCTGAAACTTGTATTTTCTTATATTTTGCTATTTTTATACATTTCATTAACTTGCTATTTTCAAAATGCAGAACGTTTCCCGTCTGTTCTTACCCTTAAATATGGCAATACAACTAAATATTATTGCTCAGATATTCAGTTTAGGTCTTACTGTATGTTTTTTTATATGTAGATGATAAACAAACACTTTGGTGGAACAGTTCTTAAAAAAGATACAAGGGAGGATGGCCAATTTGTTGTTCAAGTTGACACATCTTCTGCTTTGTTTAAGTAAGATTATTTTACTTGAATGTGTTTAATTATTATTTATGTTAATGTGTCTGAGAGTGAATACAAGAATTAAAACTTTCTTAAATCATTTTTTATGTTAAAGTGTCTGAGAATGAAAAAAAAAAAATTATTACATTTTTAGAGGTCTGGATAAAGAAGAAACTGTATTATTAACACATGGAGATAGTACTGATAAAGTGGCGGACAATTTTAAAGTTATAGCAAAATCTGGGCATCATGTTGCAGGTTTGTAAAAATCAGTTATTACTTTTTTTTTATGGCTGCAGTAATAAAGAATTTTTTATTATTATTTTGTAATATAAATTCAGTAATTTAATTTTCTTAAAATCACTATTTTTTCTATGGAAACATTAAAAATATCTGCTAAGGTAGGAGTAGAAACTTTCGTAATGAGTTATATTATCTTTAAAAAAAATTAATTCTTTTATTTTTTTTTTAAAGCTATTGCAAATGAAAAACTAAAGATATATGGAGTGCAGTTCCACCCAGAAGTTGATTTAACAACAAATGGAAAGCAGATTATGAAGAATTTTCTTTATAATATATCAGGTTTATCAGGAAATTTCACTATGCAATCACGTGAAGCAGAATGTATTGAATATATAAAGAAATGTGTTGGAAAAAATAAAGTGCTTGTAAGTACTGAAAGATTTTATTTTCAATTATATTGTTTGATATGCAGTTTTGTATGTTGTTTTTGCAATTCATTAATTACCATTTGCTTTCAGTGACCAGTTAATTTTCTGGAGACGTTGGATATATTTAATTTTAGATAATTTTGTTTAAGCTCTATTTATTGTGTATACAAAATATGGAGACCAATTTCATATCAATTGTTATGACTGATTTATCTATCTTTTAAATTGTATTGTAATTCCTTTTTGTTATTTGTGGAGAAACTTTCTTTAGCTTTCAATAATGTGACGAATATCATACTATTAAATATTAAATGAAACAAAAATTATTGGTTTTCAACAATGATGATACTGTTGTCAGATATTCTTAAAAATATTCATTAAATATAGATGAAAGAATTTAAAACTGAATAAAAGATTCAATAGTATAATGAAGAACAAAATTAAAAAATGCTTCTAAAGTTTTAATTAAAAATAATATATATTTTTAAGATGTTAGTCAGTGGAGGAGTTGATTCCACCGTTTGTGCTGCTCTACTAAATCGAGCCTTAAAGGAAGATCAAGTGATAGCAATTCATATAGATAATGGATTTATGAGGAAGAATGAAAGTTTACAGGTTGAAATGTCATTGAAGAAATTAGGCTTAAAACTTCGAGGTTCGTATCTATTCATTATATTGAACATGAATAAATGCCATAATTTATATCTTTATGTGTACTTTTTAGTGTAATCTTTCTGTTACGATTCTCCAATTTGTTACTTTTATTCGCTGTGTAAAATTTTAAAAAGTTTCTGCGGAGATGGGATGTATTTGCTAACTTATTGTTTTCTGCTTTTAAAAAAAAATCTTTATCAATTATTTTCTAATTTTTAAACAATAAAATGAATTTTATAGGATCATCACATGATAAACATTTTTAAATGTAAAAACTTAGAGTAATCCCTTTCTATATCCACAATCCAAAATACTATATGGCAAAGCTGTCTAATTGCAGAGAAATATTCATTTAAAAAAATGAGATCTAAAGTCTTTCACATTTGTGCCTTGTACTCAAAATGAGGCTGCTTGTTGCATGTGGCATTATAACCGATGCTGTAAAACAAACAATGAAATGGCAGTTAAATCATCTGATTTGAAAGATATCAGTAATGTCTCTGAGATATGCTCTAACGGTCCATTAGCCATTAAAGAAATACTTGCTGAAACATGATAGTATGACCTATTTTCTATAATACTACTATACTGTAAAGTGCCCTTTCATATTTTCTATCCTTATATTCTATATGCATTAAAATTTTGATAATATATTCTTCAAAGTGTCTTTGGAAAAATTATATGTTATTGGTTTTATTTTTACAAATATTTTTAAATGCTTATAAATGTTGATTGGGTTGTAGTTTTAATAATTTTTCTTGTGCATTAACTATATAATTCAAGCTTTTTGCATAATTTTTTCTTCATGAGTTGCTTTGTGTTACATTTTTGGATACCCCCCCCTTTGGGGGGCAATAACATCCCTGTGTTCCAGCATGCAAGAGAAATTAATAATTTAAATCATAAATGTATATAATTTATTATATAAGATACAGCATTTTTCAACTTTTCATATACTAAGGGATTCTAACTTTAACTGTTTAGTATACTTTCTGGCTGGCTATCGCATATGTTCTTATGGTGTATCAAAATATGTGTATTTTCATGCTGACAATTAATTTGCTAAATTAAAAATTTTTATTTTATTGATTTTTGAAAAAAAAATGCTGAAATGTTTTATACTGTTTTCCAGTTTTAAATGCATCTCAGAACTTCTATAATGGCTCAACCACAGTTCCTGTTGACAGGAAAGATCCAAGTGGTAGAAAGCGTGACACTCCTCTCCTTTGTATGACAACAGATCCGGAGGAAAAGAGAAAAATTATTGGTGATACCTTTATGAGGGTGAGTTATTTTGGATTTCAGTTTATTTTAAATATATTTTACTTTTCTTTTGTCTTAGTGATAAACAAGTTTTTAAATACATGCATTTGCTATTATTAAAGATAAAGATGCTTTTCCATTAGCTGGTGCAGGCGAAAAACGGCAAACAAATTTGGCGGATTCTACATCATTCGGCGGTTTTTCACTTTAAAATCGGATTCTACTCATTTGCCAAATTTTCCCTGGCATTTGTTTAAAGGGAAAATACCAAGATAAATTTTGATTTTGTAAAGAATTGAAGTATGTGACTACATTCAGACTGATTTTTTTGTAAAACATTTGAAAACTTATATTTTCTAATATTTATATAAAAAAGATTTAAAAAGTATCAATAAAATCAAAATATACTTGTTAAGTGCCAAAAGTTTTAAAAAAATTATATGAAATGTCTTTTTTTGGGGGGGGGGGAGCTAGGTATAAATCAAAAATGTTTAGTTAGGAGGTTTATAAAAATATTTTCTTAAAATTTTGCGAACAAACTATGGATATATTATTCCCTAACGTGAATTAATTAAGAAATTGTATTTCTACCAATAGTTTAAATATGGAAGTTATTCTGACCAATGACACAAATTGCTTTAAAAAAAAAACTTTATATTGTGAGGCACCAAAACAACTATAAAATATTCAAAATAAATATATTACTTATTCTCTTGTTCAGGAATTGTGAAACATATTGAAAAAATATCATACCTTATTTGAACAAAAAATATGCATTACTTTAAATCTATGAGGGTTTTTTTATAAGAAAATTCCATCAAAGATTTGATAGAATTAAAAAAAAAACATATAAAGTTGTAAAATAGCATTAAAATATATGTAAATGCAAATATAAAAGTCATTGTAATTTCCTGAAAAATAGACTTGGAAACAAAATTTTAATGGTTTAATAAAGAAATCTGTTCAAGTATTAAGAATTTAAATTAAAAAAATAATCTATAATTTTGAGGGAAAAAACACGCAAACTTTTTAACATAGAAACCTACCTTAAAGAACAAATAATATAATTTAAAGTATAGTAACTATCCCTTAAGGTAATCATCTTTAGTTTTATAATATTAGATAAAATTTACCAAATCTGAACAATAATTGAATTGGGTAAAATCATCTATATTTGTATTGCATTGAGGAAAAGGGGGTGGGCTAATCCCTCATGGCTCTCTATGATTTATTTTTAAAATAAAAATAAATATTGTCTTGATTGTTGCTTATTAATAATTATTCCTTCATAATTCACTTTTATAATCCTCATACATGTATCCTTTGTAAAAAAAATTGTTGACTGACACTGCACACCAGGTGCAAAATATGAAATATTTGGCAGATTTCAATGTTTGTAAAAGGATTTCTTCAAAACATTTGTCCTTGTTAAAATCATTACTATTTATTTTTTGGTGTTGACTTAAAAAAAGAACTATTGATTTTCCAAAATGTAACAATGAAGAGGCTGTGATATTTTCAATTGCTTCACAACATTTCATGAATTCATTTAAGTAGAGTTTCATAGCCTTCAATAATTTTGCTTATGTATTTGACATTTAAATCAATTCTTTTTAATCCATTTCCTTTTATAATTTAGTCATATTTAATAATAGCTTATGCCTGTTTGGTAAATTTCAAAGTAAACCAGTCAACACAGTTGCTTTTAAATTAATCTAGCCTACTCTAGCGTAAACAAAAGAATGTGAGTGTGTTCTTTGAGAAGAATGATTCACATAATTAGAACAAGAAATTCCATACAAAGAAATTGTTAAATCTGGTTAAATATGAAGTACTTGTCTAATCAAACTTGTTAACATTAAATATAATTACTTCAGTAAATGAATATTTTTTGAATACATTGATTTGAGACCAGTGGGTTTCTGAAATATAAAATGAATGATAATATTAACAATATTCTTATGAAGTCTTTCTATCATATATAATTTTTAAAAAAATTTCTCTGAAACCATCCAAAATTTAACAAAAAAAAAAAGTTTTTACTGTTTTTCCATTTCCTAACTTTTTTTGTAACAAATATCATTTTTGCTTTGAACAGGCTTCAGGATTTATTAATTTTGCCTAATTTTGCTTCTTAATTTATAGCTTTTCGTATTTTTCCTTTTTACAAAAATAAAAGGCATTGTAAGCTAATATAAAATTTAGAAAATAGAAGAGAATTGTTATGATTTTTGTTTGTCTGTTGCATGAATTTATAAATAAAAATAATTATTAAAATAAAAGGGAATGTTACATAGCAAATATTTTCAGATTATATCATTAAAATTTATAAAATATTAAATTAGAGATACAACTAAACTTAATTAGACTATTAAATGATCAATATTTGCAGTTGAAACTGGTGAGAATTCATTGCAATTATTTTTATGATTTTGTTTTGTAGAGAAATATAATTATTTGTCAATTGCATTATTTTAGGTAGCAAATGAAATCATAACAGACCTCAGTTTGAAACCAGAAGAAACTTTACTTGGTCAAGGTCAGTTTTCCTTTATTCATTAAAATATAACTTATAAATTTTAGTTAATAAAGTTAAATGCAGAGACTAATATCTCTGCATTTAATTTGTTTGATTCTTTTAGATTAATTTGAAACTAAGTGTAAAATTTTCAAAAGTTCTGAAATGTATTCTTCACTTTTTTATTGCATTTAAATTTTTATTACATCCATGCCTGAATCCATTGCTTGTCTCAAGAAGTTATATAATTTTAAATCATTGATTTTGTTAATTTTCATTTATTAAATTATTGTGTCACTGTTTAATAACAAATGTATTTAAACACATTTTAATTTTAGGAACCCTTAGACCAGACCTTATTGAGAGTGCCTCTGCATTAGCCAGCTGCAATGCAGATGCTATCAAAACCCATCACAATGACACAGATTTGGTCCGTATTCTTAGATCAGAGGGTCGTGTCATAGAACCTCTGAAAGATTTCCATAAAGATGAAGTAAGGATTATGGGAAAAGATTTAGGTTTGCCTGATGAAGTTGTTCAAAGGCATCCTTTTCCAGGTGAATATTTTACTCCCTTGAAAATGTTTTATCCTGATTACTGTCATGAAGCTTTATTAATTCATACGCATGAAAAATGCATACATAATTTTCCATACATTATTTTTGAATGATTTTTTTTAAAAAAATAATTATAGGACCTGGTCTTGCTGTTAGAGTTATTTGTGCTGAGGAACCATTTATGGATAAGTCTTTTGCAGAAACAAGTGTGCTTGTTAAAGTTATAATTGAATATGCAACATCTGTATTAAAAGTAAGCTATGTCATATCATGAAATTTTAGTATTGTTTGGAAAATCGGAATAATCAGGGTGGCCAGTTGACTTTGAATTGTTGAAACATTTTGAAAGGCTGGGTTAAAAACTTTAAAAAAATCATAAAATTAAAAATTAATAAATAAATAATCAGCAATTTCTATTGACCATTATAATTCACTGGTATTTTTTTTCCTAAATAGAATGAAACATCATTAAAAACTAATGAAAAAATCTAACTTTTATTGATAGTCGATAATAGACTATGGAAGAGAAAGATTCACCAACATATCTTTAATTTATTGCATATGAGTATAAATACATTTTTGCTGAAATGTTTTGTTTACATTTTTTTTTTCAGAATGTCAAGTTATTAATGTAATTAGGAAAATGATTATTCATGTTATGGGGAATGTAGGCTTAACTAAAAGCCCAGCCCTTGAAACTGTATGATTTTATTGCTTTAATGGATATCATACATTTAAAAAGTATATATGTATGTAGTTATCTCCCCTCCTCTTTTTATCCTTCGAATGTCAAATCGATCATGCCATGTGTTATGAGAGCAAAAGTATGAATTTTGGATATTAATATTCAAAACCTAATTGTAAAAGATTGACCCATTATTAAAATTCCAAAACAATTTATTTTAATTGAATAATTATTTAACCCTCTTCTTGGTGATCTTTTTGTTGAATTTTGAAGTATTGTATGTTATTGCTATAATTTCTATGAAAGAATTTTTTTCCGATTAATTTTTAAATATCATGAACACATATTACTAATTTGTTCATATGAATGGATGCTATTGACTACATAAAATGAGCATTATAACCAATATTTCCTTTTAATATTTTTTGTTTGTTTAAAATTATTTATTCAACAAAATGGTCTTTAATTTTAAACATAAATTAATTTTGTTTAATGCATTATAGGTACACATACCATGTACCTATAATGTTATTTTTTCTTACATAAATTGCATTGTATAGTGGTTTCTTTCATAAAAATTTACAAAAGAAAAGTGCAGCATTTTTCTTACATAGTTTGATATATATGTGTTTGTTTGCCACAAAAATTTAGAAAATTCATCCATATTGCCTTTTTGAAATTTATACCTCTAAAACTTTTTTTTAATGCAATGATAAAAAAAAAATTTTTTTTAAGGATTGATTTTCTAGTGCTTTACCCTTTTTATGCATTAAGCATTGAAATAGTTTGTAAGCAATTTTTTTTAAAAAATTATTTTAATTAGTGAATTAAAAGTCAATACAATTATATATCATTGAAGAATTTGCATCAAAATAAGAATACTTAGATACAGAGTTGTCATTTTGTATTTGTAATTGGATTTTTTTTCTCTATTAGTAAAATTATAGTTCAGTTCTGATTGGTATGCTGGTAAACAGTATAAATAATCCCACTGGAAAGAAACAGATAATTTCATTCTTAGCACTTCGCCAATGTTCATGTATATCTTTATTGCAATTTTTACGATTAAATTTGACAAACAGTTCTGGTTGGTTAAAAGTCGGTCCATATGGACGTTTATCTTCTAGTATTGGTTAATATATTTACAGAAAATGGGAAGTGATTTTTCTATGTTTGAAACTTATCAAAAATTTAATGTTTTTTTTTTTTTTAATTTTTATAATTGGATTTTATTGTACATTATTTTAGTTAAAAGATAAGATCAATTTTTCAAATACATAATTTGCAATAATCAAGCGAATAAAATTAAGGGAGATCATTCTGAAGATATTAGAAACACCCCCCCCCCCCCAAAAAAAAAAAAGGCAGGGAAAAGTCAAAGAAATTCAACAGCAGAAATGCTGGCCACCCTAAATAATTCATTGAGAGAGAAGATTAGACTTTGGAATAATAAAATTAAGAAAAGGATATTTAATGTCACATTGTATAAAATTGAAAATGCTGCAAAGGTATAAATTTTAAGGTAATAAAATTGCAATCATGCAATTATTTCCTTTTTTTTTCTCTTTTTATTGTAGTTATAAAAAATATTATAATATTTATATTATATAGATATATTTTTTATAACTATACTGTACAATTGTCATAAAATAAAACATTTATATGTTTTATTGTATGACAATTTTTAAAAAATATATTTAACTTTTTTATATACTGTTTTATTTTATACAAAAATTTCAAATAATAGATATTTTACAAACAAAAATGAAAGTACTAATGTTTTGTAAATGTTTGTTGAAGCTGAATTTATGATTGTAGATTATTAAGCTTTGATAACTCTCTTATTAATTTTTTGGATGACCCTTTTGAATGTAAGAGAATGTAATCCTGTAAATTGTGAATATGGAAGTAATTAGGTTTCTGACTATTTATACTTATTCTTTTTCTTCATTTTCAGAAACATGCCCTAGTTAATAAAGTGAAAGACAGTTCAACTGAAGATGAGCAGGCCTTTTTAACTGCTGTGTCCAATAAATATAAGCTTAAATCTACCCTTCTTCCTATCAAAAGTGTTGGCGTTCAGGTTAGTTTCTTTCATTTCCTGGATTATGTAATATTTCCCCTAAATAATACAAAGATGCAAGTATCTGGTGGCTATTTTAAGTGAATGAAGTACTGCAATATATTCTTACTAATTTTATTTAATGTAGCATTGAAAAATACTTATGTTCCAATATTTTAATGGAGTGTGGGAATTTAGTATCCGTGGGTTTACATAATTAGAAAAATGACCTTATAAAATTGAATATTCATTTCATCTTTATTATTGATTAGGCCTGTTAAAAAATTTAAAAAAAATGTTCATACATAAAAAAAAAGAAATGCTATTAACTGAATAGTTTTACCTTGCTAGTAATGCTAGCTAAGTTTGCAGCTATTGAGATTCCATATAGTCAGATACTAATTGAATTTTAAATTTAAAGTTATATATATCTATATCTATCAATCGATTGTGTACATGTGTGTGTGTTTAATTGTATTTTTGCCCCCCCCCCCTTTGTAATGCTTTCAATTAGATTTCATAAATAACTACAGAAAGCAATTTGTATACATTTTTATTTTTGGATGTAAGGTAGGGGGGGTCTTAGCAGTTCAGTAGTGTCAAATATATTTTAATGAGCATATTTACAATTTTTGTAGCTACTGATTACTAAAGTAAGATTCATAATGATAAATTGGCTCTTTTTCAAAAAATGGATAGGTTCTGTGATGTATGATAAGTGAAGAGACAGTAATATTAATAATATACCACTAAATTAAAAAAATATACTATATACAGCTGCAAAGTTAATCTAGGTTTTGCAATAATTATACATTGATTTTTGGAAATAATTTTTAAAAAACATATCATTCAAGATAAATTTATTGCTACAGATGAGTTTCTTTCATTGCACGAGATGAGTTTCTTTCTTACTCTTAAATGTTTTTTTAGGGTGACCAGCGCACTTACAGTTATGTTGTAGGATTATCAACAGATGAAGAAATAGCAAATTGGGAAGATATTATGACTCTTGCTAAAATTATTCCTCGTGTTTGTCACAATGTAAATAGGTAAGAACAAATTTAGTATCAATGGATTAGTAACACAAACAGGGTATATATGCATGTTTGTTTGTGTTTGCATATATATGTATTTCGAATAAGGATTCATATTAATACCTTTTCAATTTTTACAGGGTTTGCTATATTTTTGGTTCTGCTGTTACATATCCAGTTCATGACATCACCCCCACCTTCTTAACTCCTCTTGTATTAAGCACTCTCCGCCAGGTGGATCATGTAGCTCACAATGTTTTGCAAAGCAGTGGATATATGGGAAGCATATCTCAAATGCCTATAGTTCTTATTCCTATACATTTTGATAGAGATGTTGTGTCAAGAAATCCTTCTTGTCAGAGGTCTGCTGTAATCAGGACATTTATAACACATGACTTTATGACTGGAATACCTGCTACACCTAATAAGCACTTGCCTATAGAAGTAAGTGGAGCAAAACGAGTCTAAACTATATGTGTAACCTACTTATGAAGACTAAATTGATGAGGCTAGATGATTACGACTGATTTGTGGGACTAATATGGTTAGTATACTAGTCCCACAAAACAATGAGATATATTATTTGAGGATGCTAACAATTTTCTAGAAAAGAAGTTTCTAAATGAGAGGGAAAGGAGAAATGAAAAAAAAAATTATTAATATTTTAAATTTATTGAAGAAAAGTTCTTTTTTGTTTTTGTTTTGTTATTGTAATGCTGTGCTATTCCACTTTCTGTGGAATTCCTGAGTTTAATAACTGCTGCTGAATGAATTTTTTGGAAAATTCTAGCTTTCTTATTAATTGTAAGCATAAAGTTAAGATCATGATGCCAAGCTCGAATTCAGTGTGGTTGTAAAAGTTTTCAATTAATATTAATATGTATATATACACACATACAATAATGTCATAAATTAAACTTTCTATATTTAGAAAATTGTTCCAGGCATTTTTTGGGTAGAAAGACATTACTAAAAGAACTTTAAATGTTTTATGCGTCGGATTTAATTTTCTCTATAACTTTTTCCTATCTTAAAATTGTATTCTACTGAAGAATGCAAATAAATTTGCATTAATTCCATGCATAGTCCTAATATAATCTTTCAAGTGCATTAGGGTTGTAGGCTAGTTTCAGTGGATTTGGTCTTTTAAATATTAACATTATCAAGCATTGTAAGTCCAATTGAACTTTTAAAAAAATAATGGCCAATTGCATACATTCAGTAAAAATTTTACCATAACAGTTATTGTGCATTATAATAATGAATATGAAAAAATATACTTTCCTACAAATAAAAAAAAATCTTGTAGGCATTTACAATTCTACAGTTTGTGGATAAAAGAGTTTTCAACATATCCTGATGCTGTTGCTCAAATGTAGAGCAAGTCTTATATTCTGTAGGATTCATCATTTAAGAAAGACGGTAAAGGTGAAGGGAGCCAACAATGAAACTTGCCGTGAAATGTTGGACTCATTAGTTAATAGTGGTGAATCACTCATACTCAAAAATACCTATTTTACCTGCCACAAAAATTATTATTTTGACATTAAATAAGCAAATCATAATAAAAATAACATAAGTTTTTCTGTATATAAATGTCAATTCATTGCCTATGTACAGTTTTTAATATTATGTGGTTAAAACTGGTTGGCGATGATGTGATAGCCAATTCTGATTAGCCATGGCATCATAGTATAAAATTGACATAAAATACCATCAACTCAACTGAACATTACTCAAAATTGAGAAAGCATAGAGCATTATAATTAGATTAGTTAAACAAAGCAATTTTTTAAGTCATAAAAAAGTTAAAATAAAGACACCAAAAATCCCCCAATTTTTATTATTCAATATGCAATTTAATTCATTTATAGTATAAAACAAGAAGTTGCCATAAAAATTTAATTTATCAAGCTTTTGTTATAATATCTGCAACCTTTTTCTTACCTGCAATATACAATAAGTTGAATTTTTTTATCATCTGATTTTCTATTATAAAAATAACAAATATCAATGTGTTTAATCCTGTGGTTCTCTGTTAAATTTTTAAAGTAATATATAGTGTATTATATTTAGAGTAATAATTAATGTGATAGCACTCAGATTATCATAAAATATTTTGGATTGAATTGCAAGTAATTCTTAAAATAAGCAACTGTTGTTATTATCTTTAATTATTACAATTTCTTGCTTTTTTTCTGATAACGCTATTTATATTCAGCTTACATACCCAATAAATCTGCACAATTTTGTATTGAAATAGACTAGCTAAAAGGAATAATTTTTTCAAATATATAACTACCAACAGATTTTCAGTTCATTTTATCACCTGCCCAGCTGGCATCAGCAAATGCTGTTAAATTAAAACTTATAAATTTACTTAAGAATGTAGCTTAGAAAAAATTAAATCATTATGAAATACTTCGCACAGGAGATACCAGTCAGTATTTGATACATTTTTATTAAATTGAAAAAAAATTGCAGCAAACTTAAAGTCTAGTCTTTTTCTAGGAGCTGAAAAGGATAAACTTCCTATTAAGTTTCTATAGATTACATTTAGCACATCATCTTAATTTATAAATTGCAACATCTAGATTTACTGCAATCAATCTTTAATAATATTATGAAAACTTCTTCATTCTTTCATTTTATTTTATTTTTATGGATCATAATAAGTCTGGAGCATAATTTTTCTCCTTTAAGCAGTACATATAGATAAAAAAAAACTTTTATTATCCAATTGTTTTTATAACCAATCAGTAATAACTACATGTTTAACTATAAATAATCTAACCAAAGTAAAATTAATAATCAAAGAAAAGATATTAAAGTAATTTATTTCTTCAGTTCAAAACCTTTACCCATATCTTTCCATATTTTTTCTCATTAATATCCAAGTTTAAAATCTTGTCTATTTTCTAAGAACTTTGAATTTTTTTGATCTTGGGATTACCTTATAAACATTATGGGTTCTTGAAATTTCTAGCTCTTCTTTCAATACATTATACTAATTAGTAATAAATTTTCCTGTGGTTTTACCTCTGTCTAATTGTAGACTCATTTCCTATCGAATCTTTATCTGAAAATTGAAGTATTGGATTCCAAAATCTAAAAATTAATCATTCATTTTAAATTTGGCATTTTTCCTTTGATTCTTAAGATCTGCTCTTGAAATGGGTTCATTATGCTTTACATGCTTAGTTTCAATATTTTTCCATTATGAGAGAAGAGTATTCTGTATTCCAAAGTATTTAATGCATAGTCTATCATTATACTTTTCTTGATATTAGATTCTAATTCATTTCCTTAACGTTCTGGTACAAAAATATTAGTTGTACATCTTATACTTTTAAAATAACTAAAAGAAAAACGTTATATCTATCTAAACATTTAATGGGTTCTTTCTATTTAAAACATTACGAATAGAAATAAGGTATCATCTTGAAGTTTTGTGAGAAAATCTATTTCTAAGATTGTGACATCTAAGTATAAAATTTACATAAAACAAAAACAAGTCTACAGTATAATATATGAACATATCCAATTAGGTGAGTTCAACAAAACAATTTCTAAGTCATTAAAAATTGCATAAATTATCAAATAAAACAACACCATATAGTAATCCTAGCATTTAAGTGAAAGTAGCCCTCGTTAGTCCTTAAAATATTCCATAATTAAATGTTTAGACTCCCATTCATGCAAAGAAATACATTCTAAATATTTTGTGCACTACAGCATCCTGTCTGACTTCTCATGAAGACTGAATTTTATAAGGTTAATAACCCACCATTCATTCCCATCAATACTTTCTAACAGTCAAAAATTTCACATCAGTACTGTGGTAGATAGCCATCGCCATACCTAGATTCTTTCATGATCACCAAAATTGTACTGTCTATATATGCATAGTTTACAATTTGTTGTCCTCTATTTGGTAAAGTAACTTGTTTGGTTCTTTGCAACTTTCCATCATGTCGCAGAGTGATGAGTATCATTTCTCCATAGCTTGCCTTCATTTGCCATCAAAATGTTTGTACAGCATGAGCAACTTCTTCATTGCAGTGAAAAATCTTCATAGATAGTTTTCTTCTATCATTACGAAACTAAATACAGTTTCAATATTAATAAGTGCTTTTCAATTTTTATCAGGCTTGTCATTTGTATATGTTTCCAAAATGAATTGTTTATATAAATAATGTTTAATTGTTGTTAAGCTGTATTTTTATTTTTCAAGAGCATGTTGTAATTTTTCTTTCTGTTTTTTAAACATTTTGGCTATATTTGATTGTAGGCAATAAGGTTCTTCTGTGATATTGCTACACAAACCTGTAAACTGGCCATCCAGTATCAATTTCTTAAGTATACTGACATCAAACTTTAAGTGGTCCACAGGGTTTGCTATCCAAATGCCATGTTATTATGAGTATACAACATTCTAAAGTGCCATCTATTTTTTTTTTTTTTTTTTTTTTTTTTTTTTTTTTTTTTTTTTTTTTT
>JAOUZG010040215.1:3202488-3234917 GCA_026289955.1 Argiope argentata
ATAAATAAACTTAAAATTAAGCTGAATTTTAGCATTTTTCTGTGATAATTTCTTAAAATATTATTGTATAAAAATTAATTTTACATTAATTCAGAATTTTAAAAATTGTTCTTTAATGATGGCAATTTAAGCATCAATTGAACTTTTTGTAAATTAAAAAAAAAAAATGTCTATTTTCCCAACTATAGATTACATTATTGCCAGAAATTTAAGCCATTTCCAATGTTCATTGAATATCTAATTGTATGACACTTTTTCATAGTTGAAATAAAAAGGAGAATTTTGTTTAATGTCTGTGAAAGTTCCCAAGGCAAATAAAAAAAGTGAAATTACAATATTGCAAAATAAATAAACTGGATATTTATATTAATAATAATGTCACGAGACTTTCAATAAAAAGGTGCATGCACACATTCTCTCTCTCTCATATATTATATATATGTTATGTTTATAGAAAATCAAGAAGAATTTGTTTACCGTGATTTGGTAACAGCTGGCACATTCAGACTTTTTAATTGCTTGCCTTGATAAAGCTTTAGGTGTGGTTAATAGTTTTTAAAAAAAGTTTAAACCTAAAAGTTTTTAACCATCAAAAACGAGAAATTACATCATATAAAAGAACTGAAAAAGCATGATAAGATTCAGTCATAAGGAATAAGAGATACAAAAGTATTTTTGTGTAAAAAGCAAAGTTTTCAAACAGTAGGAGCATAGTTGTGGAAAGTATGTTATTACACAGTTATTGTGTTCAACACATTTTAGGAATTGTTGACCAGAGCGAGCAAGAGGTGTTACATTTTAGTAAACAGAATTTGGGGAAGACACTTAAAATAACATGATTTTATTGTCAGACAACTAGCAGAATCATAAACATAAAACTATATCCTAATGATTTATTTGAAATTAAATATAACCAATATGCCAGGTGAACCAGTAGGTTACCAGAGACAATTAGTAGTAAATATATTTGGATCATGCAACAGAATGAATTTCACCAACAATGTTTCTACATAAATGGTATACATCTCAATGTTATTAAGTCAAAAGAAAAATTAGTTAACTTGTACTAGTTTTAAAATATTCTCTCTGTAATAACTATAAAAATATACACAACAAGCATATTAATAAGTAGTTTTCCTGCTAAAAAAATGATAACATTTTTGGTGGTTATTTTACAAGATATCAATACAAAGCTGAAAAAGTGAGCATATAACTTGAGATAACTGATCAATAGTATTAAACTGATAACTTATCACTTCTTTATACTTTTTCATCTATAACAAAAAAGAAGGGAAAAACACTTGTAAAAAAATTAGAAAAAAAAGGGAGACTTCCTGCAAGTTTAACATCTGTTGTTGCACACCTACCCCCACAAATCCTCTTTTGGCGATGTAGCTCTAAAATGATGCATGAACATCAAAAATCCTTAATAGCCATCATATGTCAAATAACTTTAACCAGGAATTAGAAACTAACACAATTTAAGAACCTTTTGTTTATTTGCTGTATAATCAATAACAAAGTATCCTATTCAGTACATTTTTAACAAGTAAACAAGGCAAAGCAATCCTAGCAAGAATTTTTTTAAGAGCTAGATCCCCCCTTTCTTTTTCTAACAACTGATAGATCACTGTAGATTATTGAAAATGCCAATTAAAAATAGAATTTTATTTTCTGTGCAAATAATACAAGTAAATTAGAGTGGGGAGCATTTAAAAAACATGGATGAGCTTCGAAATGATAAATTTTAGACGAGCATTATAGTATAATCAAAAATTCAACATAAGAGTTCTGTGAGTTAAGATTCAGATTTTAGTCACTTACTTTTTTCTGACATGCTATCAATTTTGCAGGTAATGCCAAGACAGCAATTTTTACTAGAATGGTTATTAAACGTAAAACGAAGTCGGTAACTGATACAATCCATAATACTTCCCAAAAATCAATTGGAGCTGAATAAGGAGGTATACAGACTAACCTGAAAAACAGACAGACATTTAAAATATATGATATGAAAGGGATCATTATTGTACAACATTTGTAAGTAACAATCAAGATTATATATTTAAAAAACTTGCTTTTCTAAAGGATATGAAGTCTAATGATCCTTCAGGATAATATAGTTTAGTAATATAACTTAAACTCTATAAGTAAGTTCAATCATTTTACTAAAGTTATTGTTTATATTTAAATAATTAAAATAATACAAATCATAAATAAAATTCATTTATTCTAAAAGAATTACAATAAATTTCAGAAGTTTTAAAACTTTTAATAAAGTGCTAAAAAATCCTTTATCCAGATAAAAGTTTGAAAAATTAGGAGTGAAAAAACATTTATACTCATAATTATACACAGGACAATCAATAGAATCTTTTTAAGCCCTCTAAATTCAAAATGCCTTTAATAGCCAGGGAATTAATGTGTACATAAAAATAAAGTGACTATGTTAAATTTATTGAGAAAGGTAACAATGGCACAAGTGGTGAAATAAGGATCTTAAAACAGTAAAGGAGATGAACATAAAAGTTCAATAATAAAAATGTACATGGCACCATAATAAAATCAAATGAAAAAGGGCCATGCTTTTAACTGTAAAATTTCAGATATTAATTATTAAAATTAGGAACTTTATACAACTTGAAAATGGATTTATCTAAAATTAAAACGGATGATCATGGGTATTATTTGTCCCTTAGTATGTTCTTCAATTTTTATTACTTTTGTTTCCTTTTTTCATTGCATGATGTTTGATTCTCCAATGTTGAAATTGGGGGGGGGGGGGACATGACAATATTGGAGAATACATGCATCAATTTTATGATCACACCCTTTTTCAAATTATGAAATCTCATAATTTTAATTATACTTACCCCACCCATTTTGCAGATATTTCATGAAACTTCCAACCACATTTATATTATGATACAACATATATTTATCTAATTGGATATTTTCCTTCATTATTTATAACAGACATTTCACTGATGGGGGTAATGCAAATTGTCTGAATAAAACAGTCACCTTTTTTCAGGTATTATTACTTCTCTGGTAATATAAAATGCCATTTTGAATTTAAAGGGCCTTAACGAACTTTACCGAAAATGCTGCATATAGTCCATCTTGATATATATATATATATATATATATATATATATATATATATATATATATATATATATACCCTCCCCCCCTTCCCCCCAGTCCTCCCTAAAGAAGAATGCAAACAAATGTTTAAAGTTATATGAATGAAATTTACATAATTCTTTCACAGCTTATCCTGCAGATTTAAAGTCAGTTTAAGGTCTCCTGGATTCAACTTTTTCAAAGCTACTGAACTCAGATTTTTCATTTTTAAAAATTAATTTAATGAATACTGTTTTCTAACTAAATTTAAATTATTTCTTACGAGCCGCCTTTGGCGACCAGTCAGTTCGCCAGTATTAATGCTCGCTAAAATTTTGAAATAATATTTTATGTAGCTGTGTCTCATAACAGGTTTTTCAACAAAATATTTTTAAACCGAACAAATTTTGATAGTCATATAATTCATTTAAAGTATTATTTTCTTCAGATGTTTTGTTCATTGTATTACTCATTTTTCTCTTTCTATCCGAGCAATGATCGTCCCGGAATTGATATTTTACTTAAATGGTATAGGTAAAGGTCTAAAATTCTGCGTTTTTTATAGAATAATGAGATTCAAATTTTCATAAATGTAAACACTCTAAACAAATACAGACACAATTGGTTTTCAAGAGATGCGAAAGTTTAAAAACAGCTTGGAAAATGCTGTGCACAGAGGAAATAATGTTGACACACACACCCTTCTTTTCTTTTTTTTCTATCCTTTTTTTCACTACTTTTCTTTCTACAAACTTTTTCCCCTTTGTTATTCTTTTTTTTCTTCCCTGCCCAGACTTTATTTTTAGCAGGCATTGATTAAATATTCATACCATCTAATAATAAAAACTACTATTTTCTTTCTTTTTTAAACATCCCGTTATCTATGAATGAAAACCAACTGACTTATTATTGACTATGTATTTCTTTCTAAACAAATCATAATTTATTATTTCCTGTTATCTAACTCAGTTGGTGTGGGGGAAGGAAATGAAGATTTTTGGCAGGAAAGTAAGAAAAGTGTCATTTTAACTATTTTCCAGACAGTTTTTTAATTTTTTCTCTCCATAAGTACCATCAGCCGAATCGGTCGAGCCGTTCTCAAGTTTTGCGCTTAGCAACGCATTTCGAGTTGCACTTTTATTAATATAGATTTTCATGTAACATTGATACCAGCAATGATTAAAAATAAAATGTTTTCAAAAAAGAGAATATCTAAAATAATAATTCTAATCATGATGTAAAATTTATAGTTTTCAAATTAATTAAAAACATTTAATTTTTAATTAATTAAGAATGGAATTAATAAGATTCTATTTATATAGTATAACATTAAAAACATCACTCATTTCCAAAAAATATGAAAGTAATAATATTATGACAAAGTTCTAACAAGACCAGAAATTCTGATATAAATTGTTCAATAATTTCAAAATCCAATAGTAAATTAGGGCAATTTATATTTTTAATATAAACAAACATCAGAAATAAAAAACAATACTAGTCAATACATGTAAGTTTACAAGTTCTAATAATATTTGATTATTAATTTAAAAAATAGAAAAAGAAAGGAAAATTAATAAAAGAAAAATATTATTAAAAGAAAAATTATTAATTGATTAATTAAGAATAAAGAATAATTATTAGTTGACTACATAATAAAACAAAAAAATGCATTGCTTTTAATATATACTAAACAATTTGTTTATTAAATATATATATATTATTAGAAAAAAATTTATAACTTGTTCACATAATAAAAAAAATCTAAATTATATTCAAATAAAGAAGTATATTATTTGAATTTCACCTTATATATCTTATTAATAAATGTTTCTAAAGGGAACTGCTGATAAATTTCACATCATTATGATAAACAATGATAAAGCAAGTTAGCTGATAAAACTATGGGAACAAAGCATGTGTCAAAATTCACATAAAGTTGCCAACTATACAAGCTACATTATTCTGCTTGCTTAAATTGTGTTAAACTTTTTAAAAAGGATTTAATATATATCAACTGAAATAAGACTTAGAAAATTATAACAGGAAACTAACGATATAATATTGCTGATACATTAAAATTCAGAATTGCAGCATTTTTGGTTTGTTTTATATCATAAATAAATAAATGCCATATAATGCTTACTTTGGTTCCAAATATATATATTATATATATATATACACACATAGTTGATACTAAACATTTTTAAAATATTGAATCATAGCTTGAGAAGTTAATATTTCTTGCAAAACTGTTCTCTGTAAAAGTAATTTTTAAACATTTTAAATTCTTCCTATTTTAAAATAACACTCCTTACTTAAAATTAAAAACAAATTTACAAAATATAATCTCTTTTGAAAACTAAAGAAATAAAAATAATAATTTCTCTATAAAATATTTGCAAGAAAATATACTATAATAGGGATTACATTAAATTTAATGAATTCCTGTTTAAATATAAATTAAATATCCGTAAAACCCATGTTTAAGATCATTTTTTAAAAAAACTCATATTAAGTATGGTTTTTTAGAAATCCAAATTTCCGCTAAAAAACATCTATATACAAAAAAAAAAATTGTTACCAATTTATTTTAATTGACAAAAAAGCAAATAACATAAATGTAGCAATTTACTACTTACGCATACGCTAAACTATGGTCTGCAAGAAGAGTGTAAATGACAAATATAGAGGTTACAAGATTTAGACAAATCAAGAGCAAATTCCTTATTCGACGTTTCCCCTGAAATATAGAAGAATGAGAAAACAATTATAAAGTGAAGCAGTTTTAAAAATATAATTAAAACATTTTTGAAGTATTACTCAATTAAGAAATAATTTACCTGTTTAGAAACTTCTCTTTTAATGACTGCATTGGCATGACAAAAAGTAATAAACAAACCCAAGTTCACAAGAATACCTGGAAAAAAAATGCTCATTATATTATAAAAATAACTGAAGCAGAATTACTTTTAACATGCATTCTGTAATTCAAAAATTAATTTATAGTTATCAATATTTAAAAAAAATGAAACATCTTTTATAATATGTATTTTCTTTATTATTGGTCATTAATGTTTTATATTATTGCTAGATTAGATCAAAAATATTTTCTCTAACAATAAAATCCCGCTTAGGACTTAATATTTTACTATACCTTAGTTGCATACTACAACAAAATAGTTATAATTCTTATCACAATAAGTAGAAGGCTAATAGTTATGTAACTGAGAAAATTCTAAATACCTTCATTTTAATAAAATTCTATGAGCTGAAAATTATATTATGATTTATCATCAAATGAAATATATAACATATATTGTGAAACCACTAAACTATAAGTAATTTTGTCTATATTTTTTTTCTCAAATTTTGATCCCGCAAGATACAAATCAAATTTGATTTGATTTACACACTCAAATTTTTCCTTGAAAGTGATATTGCATAGTATTTTTCTTGTTTCACATTCTTTTGTAATTAACTTAAATTCACTTGTAACTAATTTAAACAATTTATTGGCATAAATACAAATTCATTCACAACTGATTTCCTAAAATTTTTTAGTTTCATAAAATCATAGCACATAACCATTTTTATAACACTGATAATTATATATATATATATATATATAGTCATTTTAATTAATAGGTTAAAAAAAACAAAGTAGTCAATAATGATTAGTAATTATTGATAACTAACTAATCATATGATAAATCATTAAGATCAGTTATTAGTAAGTATTAATTGACCAAACTTACTGAAACATATGTAATAGAAAAATATTTTTAGCAAAAAAACCAAATCATTACACTAAAAATGTTGTAGTAAATCAATGTCTGAACATTCATAATAATATCTAATTCATAACAAAAAACTATTTCTATATGCGAAAAAATAAAAGGTGGTTATTATTAAATTATAAATTTTAAGTCAAAATTAATCCTTTATTAATAAAAAGTTTTAGTTAATAACAGTATTTGTTTTCCCACATTCTCTTTACTTTTAAAAGAAGAGTTTCCTATTATATTAATAAATATTTAAATCAGGGCTCTAGAAGATATACTCAAATGCTATTACAATAAGGGAGAAATAAAGGCCTTAACTACAAACAAGCTGCATTTTACGAGTGGTAAGATACAGAATATAAAAAAATAACTTTGTTCAGAAGAATTCAGAAAATTATAACTAATTAAAAAAAGAAAATTGTTTTAAGTCTGTTTCATTTTATTATTTATTAAAACCAAAGTAATTGAATCAATGCATTATATGGTTTATTTCTGATCATAAAATACCATATAATATTTTTAAAAAATCACTTAAAGCATTCATGTTTAAGAGCTTCCTTTCTTTAATATTTAAAATAACTCATCAACATAATCAATCAATTGCATATTTGGAAATTTTACTGTAATTAAACTTAAAATGAAAAAGCTTGTTGTTGTATGATTTAGTGTAATTCAAGTACTGAATTTAAAACTCAGTATTTAAGGTAAAAATTTAGACACAATTATAATAGTCAATAATTACTAATAATTAAAACACAGTTAACATAAAAATAAAAGCTTAAAAACAAATACTATTTTAACTTGATATTCTTCTATAAGATACACAGCTAAATTCACTACTCCAAGCAATATCAATATTTAAAGTACCAATTGTACAGAGAAAAATGTCTACATTTAGAATATTTTCCTATATTTTGCTAATAGTTCCAAAAATAAAAATTGCAATATTTTACATGGCATTTATACTTGATACTAGCTAATATAAGTTTAATTTGACAGGAAATAATACAAAGGAGTACTTACCTATTCTGTGATCAAAAACCAACTTTAGTAACAAAATCAGAAGAAATGGAACATATTTTTCGGCAAATGCAAAAAGGGCTTGTAATTCAGGTGAATTTCTCAAAACAGCAGCTCCTTGCTCAGGATCCCCATGATTAGCTTCAATAGGTTCTGGTGTTGTTGGTACAGAATTTGCATTGGAAGTAGCATTATTGTCTTGAGAGACATCAATATCAATTACGAAATTAGCTTGTGGTTGAACAGCATACACAGGAGCATTTCTAGGCTGTGTATGAATGGTTTCTGAATTTTCAAACCAAGGTGTTCTTGTAGGGGAACTCTGTCCAGAACGTACAGTTGACGTAATTAATGGGCTTAATCCTTGTAAAACGTAATCATGAAGATCATGAATATGTTGTGTTGCAGTTGATGCAAATTGCTGTGAATTTTCATGAATCTGTTGTATTGACCAAGGAATACGAGGTCTACTTAGACGAGTTGGTCTATTGTTTTCTGCCATTCTAAGGATGAAAAGAAAAAAAAGTTCTTAATCATTTATAAATTCAAGTAGAAATGATAAATCATTTTTTAAAATTATAACAAGTTTGGTATAAAACAGACTAAATTTGTTTTTCATTTGAAAATTAAATATTCTTTTATTAGATATGTTCATAAATAAATGCTCAATTTCTATAAATTGCACAATAAATCTATATTAATAAAAATGGTTGCTAAGCGCAAAACTAGAGAATGGCTCGACCGATTCGGCTAATTTTTATTTTAATATTTTCGTTAAGACACGAGGATGGTTCTTATGAAAAGAAAAAAAAAAAAAAAACTGGGAGGAAAATAGTTAAAACGACACTTTTCTTACTTTCCCGCCAAAAATCTCTGTTATCTTCCTCCACACCAACTGAGTAAGATAGCAGGAAGTAATAAATTATGATTTGTTTAGAAAGAAATGCTGGAAGTCAGTTGGTTTTCATTTATAGATAAAGGGATGTTTAAAAAAGAAAGAAAATTCTTGCTTTTATTATTAGTCTGTATGGATATTTAATCTATGTCTGCTCAAAATAAAGTAATAAATAAAGAAAAAAAAAGAATAACAGAGTGCAAAAAGGGTTTGTAGAAAAAAAAGTTGTGAAGAAAAAAATAGAAAAATAAAGAAAAGATGGGTGTATGTCACCATTATTTCCTCTATGCGCGGCATTTTCCAAGCTTTTTTTAAACTTTCGCATCTCTTGAAAATCAATTGTGTCTTTATTTGTTTAGTGCGTTTACATTTATGAAAATTTGAATCTCATTATTCTATAAAAACGTAGAATTTTAGACCTTTCCCTCCACCACTGAAGTAAAATATCAATTCCGAGACAATCATTGCTCGGATTGAAAGAAAAAGATGAGTAGTACACTGAACAGAATATCTGAAGAAAATTATACTAAATAATACTATAAAAGAATTATTTGATTATCAAAATTTGTTTGGTTTAAAAATATTTTGGTGAAAAACCTGTTATGAGACACAGCTACATAAAATATTATATGAAAATTTTAGCAAGCATTAATACTGGCAAACCGACTGGTCGCCAAAGGCGGCTAGTTAAACAATAAAGAATTATTATTTTACATTCAATCATACCAAACTTCTTTATTTCATAAAATAAAAATATAAAATGTATGTTAAAGTCACTTAAATCATTGTGGTAACATTAACAGTACAGATTTCATACCAAATATAAGGAAATGAAATTCAAAATAAACATTTCAATGATGTATTAAGTTATTAAAAAAGAATGCTACTTTTTAAATTAATTTAGAGATGTTTTTAAGTTTTTTAAAATAATGTTTAAAAAATGTTAATGTCTTAAATAAAATGTTGAATCAATTTCAATTAAATGCCATTTCATTTAACTGGTTTTTATTTCTCGCATATGAGTGGACAGATTTTGAACAGATTTCTTCAAAATCTGTCCACTCATATGAATAATTTATATCTAAAAGGTTTTCAATAACCAAATATATAAATCAGACAAATATTTAAAAAAGAAGAAAAACTAATTTATGTAAAATATTATAGCTATTTAAGATCTTGAAAGTTAAAATATAAAATTATTTAAAGATTGGATGCTTTTAGTATATAAATAATAAATAACTTTTTCTAATTTGCTTTTTGTAATATGATTACTTCATTCAAAGAATTGAAAATATTTCAGATTCTATAATTCATTGTTTTAGAAATAAACATATATATCAAAGATATAAAAAAAACTAGGCATTTATGGAAAAAGTAGATTAAAGGGATAATTTAATAAAATTTTCCCATTATTAGTTCCCTACATCCATGTTTGTCTATCATGAACATAGAATCTATATTATTTACCTCTTCGCAGAAATTAGGATTTTTAACTTCAGGAAATAATAATCCTCAAATATGATAAATATTTGAGAATTTCTGTAAATTTACAAATATTTAAGTAGCAAGTCTAAATCCTGTATTGCTTAAATATATATAGTAAAAATTATCTATAATAGAAAACCCTTCTTACAATGGTGATTTTCATAAACAAAAACACATCTATCCTCTTTCTAAGTAGCTAGAAGATAATGTCTTGAGTCTCCTTTGAATATCCATTGATTTATTATTCTTGCCTTTCCTTATTAAAATTAATTTACCAACCACAAATTAGAGGGCTAAAAATAACAGAGTAATAAAGCCACCAACGATGAGACAGATAAGTTCTATAAGGTGATTAAAATTTTAGTTATTACGTAAGATCATAATGGTATCCATTTGTAAACATAGGTAAATATTCCCTCCGCATATCATCTCTATACAGATTACAAGACCTAAGAAATTTGAAAATAACATTTAGTGGAAACTGAAAGATAATGGTTAAAATTGATCTTTTTTATCTAATTAGAAACTATAAAAAATACCTTCACTGCTAAACAAATTTAAAAAAATCTTTTAAGCAATCAACTTTTGAAACATTCAGAATTATAAAAAGAAATTAAAATTCAGATTACAACATAATTTTCAAAACCTTTTAAATGGTTAAATGAAATTGATAAAATATAACCATTTCTCTTTAAACAATCTTGCATCAGACACATAAATCCATGCCCATTTCAAAACATTCTGTCTCAATCAAATTTCAGATTAATGGAGATGGCATATAGACATGCCTTAGACAAAATCGTAAGCATTATATACAATATAATAGACAAAATGCTATAATGAAGAATAAAAACTAGGAATATGTTAATTATACATTTCTGCATGATGCATTTATGCAAAAAGAATCAGAAATCTTATTAATATTTTTTTAAAGAGTATTTCATTTAAAAAAATTTCATCTGCTCAACTTTTAAATACAGCAATTCTTCCTTTTTAACTTCTATATAAAAAAATCATTTGCATAGAAATTTGTAGTTTGGGTAGAGTTAAAAATTACCTGGAACCTTACCTTAAAAAAAAGAAATTATTTGAAGCATACAGAATTTTAAATTTCTTCTTTCTTTTCTCTTTGATTGATGCTATTAAGTGCAAATGGTTGGATGATTTTTATAATAAATAAGTTTTGGACAGCTAATCCAAACGCAATTTCTAAATCTTTTCCTATAGAACAAAATACTTCGAAAAATACAGATATGAATTCAAAATTTCATCATCGCATAGAAATTGTTTCTACTCTATAAACATAAAAAAAGGGGGAAACTCATACAATCGTCCTCTAACTGTATATGCTATTTTCCTTTAAATGTACACTTATTATGTATCCTAAATCAGCAAACTCGAAGTAAATTAGAAAATATAAAGTTTACCTTTGTCACATTTGCTAGAAAAATCGATCCATGCTTAAAACAATAACAAATGTTTCGGTCCCAGGCAGAGAGACGCAACGATAGTCATCTTCCAGCAGCAATAGTGAAGTGACGTCATGACAATCAAAGCGCCAGTCTCTGTGCTTGCGAAACATCCACCTTCAAGCTTTATCTTATCTACTTAAATTTCTATAAATAAAGTCGTCTTTGTAAAAGAATGACAAATGGAAAGAACTTTGCATGTAGTAATTTTTAGTTCCTTTTAGAGCTTATTGTTAGAACTTCAATAATATATCAAAATCTTTGATTATATTTCATATCCAGTTTCGTTTTCAAAAAAACACTAGGAAAAAAATGTGATTTTTTGAACAGAAAGTATGGTTGCATCGTACGAACTTTGAAAGATTTTGCAGATATCTTTTCACTAAAAAGAAGTAACAATTAAACCTAAATTTTAATTCTGAGAAGGGACATTTTCAAAAGTATTCTACATAAAATAGTATGAGCAGAAATACCCAAATTGCACTGACGCCATCTCGTTTTTAAAAACGCCCCCTCTTAAACATTCCCCTCCCCATATCTGTAATATTGGCTTATGAAGTTTAAAACTTTAACTAACCTCAATTATAAAAGATTTGAACTTTGATCTAATGAGCAATGTTTTGGTTTATGTTTTAAAAATTAACTCCGAATTATATTGCAGTGATACAATGGCATGACAGTCCGAAGTGCTTGTGGCCTGTTTATTCCGAATTCCGAACCTGTTGCGTTAGTAGCTTACTTTGGTAAATAACATTAGTAGAAGGGGTTTATCTATTTATTTGTGCTGGCATAAACATGTTACAATTTTGTTCCCTTGACGCCAGATTATGGGTTGCCTAATATGGCCTGGGGCATGTAGACCGTTTCTTGTTTCCTCGTCGTTACGCCATTTTAGAGATAACATGCACTCACAAAATCAACAATACCATTATAAAGCGAATGGGGAAAATATTACTATTAAATATTTTCATAAATTTAAACAAGAATATCTTAATTGAAATTGACTGAGCACGAGGAAGTATAAAACGGCTGTATGACAAAAGATTACTGCATTTGTGTCAGTTTTTTTTAGATACCTGTCATGAAAGGGGGATAAAATAATACCATGTATCTATGTGTGAGTGTGGGGGGGGGGCATGGGTATGGGCCCTTTATTGCTTTTTAATAAATTAAGAATAATAACTGAGGGTAAAAAATTATGGTTTATCCAAGGCATCAGTTATCTTAACACAACATTGTTGCAAAAATGTTTTGAATGCAATATGCTTCAAAAGTCAAAATACTCACCACTTTCTAATTAGAAGTTTTTTAATTAAAAAAAATTTTTTTAGCAAGCATAATCCAAATAGTAAGTACATCCATATTTGATGACTCGCGTTTCAGCAATCTGCTATGTGTTATTCTGCAATTTATCAGTCATGTTTCCATTCGTGTGACTTTTGCATCATACTATTTACAGAATATATGCCTATCTTGAATCATTATTTTGTTAAGAAAAATTATAATCAGAAACAATTTTAAGATTATGCTTTTTATAAATTAAATTGTAATTTATTCGATTTATATTTTAAACATTTTAAAGAAAAAACCTTAAATTTCATGGTGGGGAAATAAGTATAAGTATAATTAAGCGAAGTTTCCCCGGATAATCCAGTTCTGATAATAAATAGCTCTGTTAGCAAAGCAGGATTACTACTGAAGTATAACACTATTTATGAATTATTAATTATATAAATTGTAATTCATATAAATGAGACTGATGAAATTATCTATGATCATAAACAACTTTTAGAGAAGTTATTAAAAAAATATGAAATTGTGGACCAAATAAGACTTTTTTTAAAACTAACTTTTATAATTTTTCTGCAGTAGTTTTTTTTAAACATTTTTTATTAAACAACATAATTTAAAATCACAAATACAAAAATTAGAGTAAACAAATTTCATAGAAATCTTTCTTCACATGTGTTAATAATCCTCTTATAAATTTCATTTTCCTTTTTTACTACATAATCCAAGAATTAAAAAGCTGACTTTTTTAAATTCTTCACAGTCAATTCACATTATGTATTTAAATTAATTATCATTAATCTTTACAAAAAATAAAGAAATAAAATTATTTTTAATTTTTAAATGCAATTTGAAATATAAATTAGTTGCATATTATAAAAATTGATTGTAACTGATGATTTCAAGCTGAGATTCACATTTTTTTTTCAAAGCTGCATTATAAGTAAAATAAAAGTAAAGTAAGAGTAAATAAAATAAGTTTTTTTAAAAAAGTTAATTTGTTTAAAGATTAATTTTAAAGTTTAGTCATTTTTTTTTTATTTTTCCCCTTATTTTTAATTTTTTCTATAATTTATAGAGAAACAAAATATCTCATCTATAAATGTAATGGTTCCTTTTGTTACCTGTATATGCTATGCTCCTTTTAATTTATTGAGCTATTATAAATTGTGTATAACTGGAGGCTGATTATTCTCAAATTTATCATTAAACATTCAGAATAAGTAAAATATGTATTAAAATGAAGTGCCTATATATTAGTTTTCATAGTTAATATGAGATAAACATGAATAAATGACAGTTAATACAATTCAAGCAATTAAGTTCTATTATTATTGCACAGAATGATAATTTGTCAAACCGATGATCCTTCTTGATTTACCTTTTTATAATTATTTTAATATTACATTTCTTTTTCTGCTTCACTTATCTGAAAAGGTTCTGAAAGCACAAAATGAGCCTATGTACATCTTACTTCACAATATTTGAAATAATAATTAACTATTTATTTTTGTAGAAATTTAGTCAATTATTCATTTCTTTTATACTTTTTAAAATGCATATTAACAGATCAATATTGTTTCCATTTTTCAATTAAATGAGATTCGAGCTCAATATAACTTTCTGTATAAATATAAAAGAACTTTTTTCCCCTTCTTTTTTATATTTCTTTGACCCAGGCAAAAATTAAATTAAAAATACAAAGTCCAGAAACAATTTCAGCTCTAAAGCAATCTTTCAATGTAAGCATACTCTATAACAATCAAGATTATTGTTATTTTTTGTAAAATTTGTGCTCCAAATATAAAATTAAGTGATAACTAAATATTTTTTTAAAAATAAAGTTTTAAAAAGAAAACCTAAAATATTGGTATAGAAAATAAAAACTATTATTTTGTATATAAATTTTCTTTTGCTTTTGAATACAATTTAACTGAATTAAAGTTTACTATTTAATGAAATATTTCCTTTTCAGAACTTATACAACAAAAAGCAGAATTCTGCATTTGCCTTCAAAATTTATTGAAGTAAATCTATCTTAATCCTTCTTTTAAGTTAACAGATATGAATTTTCTTAAAATGGCTGAACATTTTTTCTTACTATTGAATAGCACATACAATAACGTTATGCTAGGTTCTAATGAAGCATGAAGAGTTATCTACAGTAAGTGGTATCTTGCTTCTCTAATATAAATATGGAATGCTGCTGTTGAATAATGGATAGACACCTTTCATGAGAGATTTTAAGTCAGATAATTAATCACCAAAATGTATCTTTAAAACAACACTTTCAAGTGGATTCATCGCCAGTTGAGCACATTTTATCTACTAGAATCATAAGAATCGAGTGAAATTGACAACATTATGAATTTAAGGGCTCAAATTGTCACCATAATTTCAATGAAATAGCAAAATGGCCCTCTAAAATTTGTTTAGAACACAAAAGTAGAAACAACAATTATCTTTTTTGATTTGGAAATATTAATCCATTTTAAATTCTCTAATGTATATAATAAAATGCTAAAATACTGGATTCAAATATACTTTTTAATAATTTAAGTTAGATATAAACTTTCATTATTTTTAATGCAGGCATTTTAATAAGTTTTTCCCCCATCCATGAACTTGGACAAATGTTACTTATAATTTAGCTAATGAATTTAATCAAATTTTAATTTATCCAAGTCTTTATTACAAAAGTAATATAATGATGATATATTTTAAAGCTATTTCATGACAATATATAAAAATATAACAATATTTATTTATGCATCATTTTCAATTCTTCAAGCAATAGTTTTTAATATAACTTAATTTAATTTTATAAATACAGACATCAAATCCCATGAATGGAGGAATTTCTAATATGTATCATTAGCAGAGTGGCTATGCTGAATTTATTGAGATGGATTTTAGAGCACCAGCATTACAAAATAAGGAATTTGTAAAAATAAAGTAGATTGGTCTCCCCCCCCCCAAATCTATTTAGAAAAATATACATTACATCATAATAAAAATATAGGAAAAAACTACATGGATTATCTGGAAAATAGCAGGGATATTTCTGATTTAAGCTAAGAATTTTCTGCAGCTTAAAAAAGGATTAGTCTAAAATTGAAAAATGATTCTTCGGCAATTTTTACCATCAAAAATTTTTTTTGTATTTTAATAATATTATTTTTTTTTACCTTTTTTAATTGTTTACATTTCACTTAGACACTGCATTAATCACAAATATTGTAAGGTAACCTAGAATGAATTTTTTAGTTCAGAATTAATCCTTTTTCATATAAGGAAAGTTGCTAATTTAAAAGGTAAATACCTCTACCAATTTTAAAGATAACTCCATGAAACCTTTTCCTTTATTTTCATTATAATATATATTTTTATTTAGGTTTTTAAACAATATCTTATTTTTAGTTATTGTTTTTAATTTCCTTATTTTATTAGTCAGTTACCGTATTTTAATTAGTAGATTATAGGTACAGGCTACTTTCCCGATTTACAAGATGCTGTTTTGAATACAAGTCTTCACTGATTAATCTGCATATATAAGGCAAGTCTTTAGAAAATGAATGCAATCTAAATTTTAGAAAGGATGAAATTACTTTAAAGAAAAAACATAACAATTATGCAATAATGTCTAAAGAACTAGTATTAAATAAAGAGGTACTAGTTAAAAAATGTAATTCAAAATTTGTAATTTTCTTATATTGATCCAATTTTTTAATTTTTCATATTTGACTGAAAGCTAGATAATTCATATTTATATATATTTTCTTAAAATTTTCATGGATAAAATATTCTGAAATTAGATTTAACATTAAAAAAATAATAAAATAAATAAACTATCATAATGTTAAGAAAAATTTCTTATACTAGATTATAGCAATTTTTTGTTATTATTAATTGATTAAGGACTTCATTAGTAAAATATTCAGTGATTTGGAAGTTCGTAATTCAAAAAGCTTTCAATTTAGTGAATCTGAAAATTATTACTATTTGCTCTTAAAATAAAAAATGCCTTAAAATAGAATAGGTAAGATTTAAATATATATGGTATGATTAGAATAGTACCTTATCAATCCTGAAAAAATTCACCAAATGTCACCTGCCATTAAATGAGTTACCACAAATCAAACCTCATTATCAACATTCAATACAAAATTAAGTATTGTAAATTCATATTAACTTAAATATACAAATATTTAAATATGTGGATATTTGTTTGCTATATGTAGAATTACGTTTTTTTTTTTTTTACCATAAGAATATATACATATTCTAGAATAGTGCATGATTGATATGCATCAGATTAATAAAGCTGCCTATAATGTGATACTATAAACACTATTGTGCATATTCTAATCCCTAATAAAATATTTCAGTAAAATTAATAAATGTTAGAA
This sequence comes from Argiope argentata, assembly GCA_026289955.1. Taxonomy (NCBI): domain Eukaryota; kingdom Metazoa; phylum Arthropoda; class Arachnida; order Araneae; family Araneidae; genus Argiope; species Argiope argentata. The sequence continues at coordinate 3,219,968 of JAOUZG010040215.1, forward strand.
GGAAATATATATTACAAAATAATGGATTTATAAATATTTTTTTTCAAATTTTCAATACTGAGAAACATGAATAAAATCTAAAACACGACTATAATCATTAAAAGGAAATTAAAAGATGTGAGAAGAAAAAGATTTTGATAAATCATGTGACTTACAAATCCATGCATGGCAAATTGAATAAGAATATACTATCGATGTTAGTTATTTACCCGCATTATTTCATGTAATAAAATACCATATAAAAATCTCCATTATAAATAAATCTTTTCATAATGTGAATTTTCCCTAAGAAAACTCATTAAAAGAACAATTTTTCTACTTTGTAAAATCATTTACATGTTTGAAACACACAAAAGTTAATTTTATAAATTTTAGACATTTCATCTAATGGTTAACTATAAGCTACTATTTAAAATAAGAAATTTTAAATAATATAACTTATTTAATTACAAAAATTAATACTGATTCTAATTTGTAACTATTATTCTGGAAACCAAATTGAAGCAAATCAAGTTTTGTACTGATAACAATAAAATATACAGGCTTATAGTTTAGAAATATATTCACTCAATTTTATTTCTAACATATAATTTTTTTAATTAATGAAATTCATAAACTTTATTCAAAAAAATCTTGGAACAAAAAAAAATGAAGCTACTATTAAAGACTTGAAAACCTATGTATAAGAAGTTAATTTAAAACTGCTCTAATTTAAAAAACAAAATCAATTTTATAAAGCAGATTGACACTCTACCTTAACTATTATTCTGGAAGTAACAACAGATTGACTCTCTTCATGTTAGTTAATTGAAAAGTAAAATATATATATGGATCAAAATCCTTAAAATTAATTTATTAATATATATATAACCTTGCATTCATTCATTGTATGACAGATAATACATTAAGATAATCAAATAAAATTTGTAAGAGTTTTGAACTAGAGTATACATATGCAACTCAGTACTTCCAATAATTATTGAGGATACATGAAGACATAACCCAACTATATCACATAGATAACTTAGTGTTTTTCTCTTACATAAACTTTATTCCATTAAGTTTTTATGGCTGTGACAACGTGCATTAAAAAAGACCAAACAGATGCATTTTTAAAACCATCTTCAATTATATTCTTAACAAAATACATTTTTCTCCAAAATTATCAAATACAGAAGAATAATACAACCTGCAGAAATTTAAGACAAGTATGATGTGAAGCATAAAAATAAATGACAATGTTAAGTACTATAGTGATTTTAATGCACCATAGATTATAATTCTTTCAGATAACAAATAGCAGGCAATTTTAACAGTAAAATCATATTATTTCTTTTGCTTTTTCTTTTCAGCTTCTTCTTCCTTCTCCTTTTCTATAGTGGCGACATATACACTAATTTCATCTGCATCAAGCATTCTCAAAGGCTGGCCCTTCTTCATAACAGCAACTTCTAAATTTTTTCCTTGGACAACTTCCAACAAAGCTTTGATGGCAAATTTGATCGTTGATTCATCTTCGGCAATTATTTCTTCGGAATAATTCTTTTCGAGATATTCCCGCACCGTTTTTGCACTGCGCCCGGTCGAGTTTGCTTTCCATTCGTGGTAAACACCAGACGGATCGGTTTGGAAAAGGTGAGGAGTACCATCATAATCAAAGCCGGCGATTAAAGCTGAAATACCAAATGGTCTTCGACCATTACTTTGTGTGTAGCGCTGCTTCAACATAGCTATATGTCTGGTAATGTACTCCAGAGTTACTGGATCTTCAACAGTCAATTTATGACTCTGACATTCGACTCTGGCTCTATCAATCAAAATGCGGGCATCAGCAGTAAGACCAGCAAATGCCATAACTACATGATCATCGAGCAAGCATATTTTTCTCATGGTTCTTTCTTCTTGCAATTTTGCAACAGATTTCTTCTCTACAGCGAGAACAACAATAGACTTTCCACATACTCCAACAGCAGTTGAACCTTTTTTGACAGCTTCTTGAGCATATTCAACTTGGAACAAATGGCCATCTGGAGAAAAAACAGTTATAGCACGATCATATCTTGCGGTACCCATGATTTTTTAAGACTTGCACAAGGATATAAACACAACAAAACGAAAGTTTATAAATCTCAAAATGTATGACTACACACTTTTGAAAGAATGGCTTCAGTACCGCTACCGGTAAGGTTTTAGTGAAATAAAAAAATTTCTTACATAAACATAAAGCAGTTTTTTTAGAACAAAGAATAACGTTAAATGTTAATTTTGATTTGTTTGAATATTATTTCATATTTTGCATTTTAAAATATAGAAAATTATACAATATTTTTCAATAAATTCTAATATGTTTTTTTTAAATTACATTGCAATTCAGTAAAATAATGAAGTGAAATCAAGTAGTCTTTGGGGCGATATAAAAATAAAGCGACAAATAATCGTCTGCTACAAACAAATTTACAAGAAGGTTTTCAAAGATAAAAAAAAGTTAGATGCTTATTGTTATATTTTTATTATTTGAATACATAGATTGATAACTTCAGGTTTTCTTTAAATCTTACAAATCCATGCATATGGGGTTATTAATACTTAAAAAATTTATTCAATTGTTTTGGTGTGAATTTCTTTTAATAAGTTTTCCTCGAAATTAATGGGCTTTTTTTAATTTTTTTGTAGAAAATCTGATATGTCTGGAATAATTAGAACATTACCCAAAGTTAGCATATTAGATAAACCATTGAGTAAAGCAAGATCCGAGGTAATTATTTTTAAATATTTTTCATGAAGCAGAAATGTTCAAACGGTACTTTTGCAATGCTTTTAAAACAATAATTATTTTTGGTTCCTTTACTTTTTTGTCTTTAAAGTCGATTTTCATTAACAATTAAATTGATTAATTTGATTGGTATTCAATACTAAATTATACAATAATTTTCAAAAGTTTTGAGTTGTTTTTCGACTTTATTTTGCGCAAGTTTTTAATATACTTCTTCAAAGTAAATTTCTGTACAAGTGTTTTGTAAAATAAAGTTCTTAATGTTTTTAATTACCTGCAAAATATAAAACTGCTATATTTTTGTTTACTCTTTTTTTAGTTAGACTTTTACATTTTAACAGTTTGTGAACAACACACAAAAGGTATGTGTAAGAATATGTAACATTTAAAAAAATTCTTTTAGAGATTCAGTGCTTAAAAAATCTTTATTTTAAGTTAACATACAGGTAAAACATATGAGTTTTGAGTTAAATTTTATAATTAACACAAAATTGGTTTATTCTGTAATCATTTTTTATTTTAAGTGGAATATCTTTATACTGTTATTTGTAGATTCGCTATGATTACCATGTTCTAATTTAGTAATCGTGTTTATAAGAAAAGATTTTTTTAATGTTTAAGTTGTAAAAACTTGTGTCCAGTTTATAAAAAATAGCTTTTAAAAAATCATACATGTTATTTAAAAATACTTCGGGTACTAAAGACATTTTTCTTTTAGATTTTGTACTCTTTTTTTAAATGGTCATTTTATTAACTTGCATTTTAATCTATTTACATTGAATTAGTTTATAAATTTTGTAAGATTTTGATAATACATTGTTTTTCTCCTATCTAATTTACTTTGGAATGCATTTCAGATTAGCATAAGTACATTTGCTCTATTATTTTCGGAAATTGTTCAGTATTGCCAGAGTAGAGTATTGTCTGTGCCAGAGCTGCAAGCTAAGTAAGATTTATATAATTTTCTTTTTTCATTGGAAAAACTAATTGTTGTAGTTCAAAAATTGTTGTTTTTTGTAAATTAATTTGTATTTTCAAATTTTTTATATTAGTTCCAAAAGCAGTTGTTTAGTTAATTCATTAATTATTCAAATGCTGTAAAAATTAAGATGTTAATTATTTTAGTGTTCAATGAATAAATTTATTGATATGTTTCAGTTAAATTTCAGTCATTTCAAAATGCTTTGTTTAAAATACATGCATAGTGTATATCTGCAAATTTTTATCAAATTTGTTATTACTTCTGTAAAACAATCAGAAATTTATTTAAATATTTATCTTAACATAAATTTGTTTTTAATGAATTAAGAATTTTTGTTCTGTAATTTTTTTAAATAGTAGATATTTTTAAGCATAGAACATGAATGGGAACTTAATAGAATGTAAAAGCTTGTCATAGAACTTAAATGAATAGTTCTATAGCAAATTTTTATGTATATTTGAGAATTCTTTGCTTAGTTATAGGAACATGATCAGAAAATTCATATAAGTTAGCCATACTATTATTGAAGACCCTTAATATAGCATTTATTTAATCCAAATTAAATAATTTTATTATTTTTATTCTTTGATGTCTAGTTTATTTAATATAATTAAATATGAACTGTTTTAGCTTACAAAAATAGCTTTATTAATAGTAATTATCTGTAATACTACATCTTTCCTTACTGATTGCTTTTACTTTAATATTTCCAAGAGGTTTTAGCTTACATATCTTGTGTTTTCACATTTTTAATTCCTTATGAAGGCTTTTGACATGAACTTTTTTCCATTTTAGTAATCCTTTAAATTTTTTTTATAGTTTGTAATATTTGAAACTATGCTTGTAGAAAATGAGCAATTAAATTTTGAACTAATAATATTTAAAATAACCATTTTGTAAATTGAGGTACTGATTTACACCGATTTTAAATAAATATAAATAAAAGTTCTAAACAAGTATTAATTATCATTTATATTAGTCTAAGATATCCTGCATTAATTTTTTTTAAACAAAGATTGTTACTTTTAGAAATTTAAAAAAAAATTAAAAAAAACGAAATTTTTTGTTGAATAATAATATAAATTACTTTAATAATTTTTGATAAAAAATATTACTATTCTTGCATTGAGTAAGGTTTTAGATAAAACATGTGTTTTACTTTCACTTTCATGTTATTACATTGTTGGTGGATTAGATATCAAACTAACCTATCTACAATTCACCCATTATTCGTCATTCAACTGAACATTAGGTCGCTTAACATACTGCTATCTACCGGGGATAAGCCCCTCCCGGGGCTAGGAGCCCCGTTAATCCTTCCATGTTGCTGAATTCACCCATTAAGTGTTTTCCTTGAAAATTTAATTGCAAATTAACTTAGCTTTTATACAGTTTTAAATAAAATGTATCAATCTTAATATTATTGTTATTATTATTATTTTAGATTATCTGAAATGGGATATCATGTTGGACAAAGAATGGTTGATACATTATTTGTCCGGGAAAGGAATTTCAAAAGAGAAACCAAACTCCTGAATATATTAATTTTTATAAAGACAACTTTATGGAAGGTAATTTTATTTTTTTCTTAAAATATTTTAAAATTTATGTATTAATTTAAATGATATATCAATATTTATATTAAATGTAGCAATGGCAATTTATATTAAAAGCAGTTTGAAAGAGTGGTTTTGTTTGTTGCATGTTTATCATTCTTTCACTTATCAAAATATCTTCTAATTTTTCTTAAATTGTTTTTAAAAAATCTGTTCAATATAATCTATTGAACTGTGCATAATATTTCTTTTTTTTTATTTTAATTTCTTATAGACATTATTTGGTAAAGAGGCAGATAAACTGGAGCATGCTAATGATGATAAAAAAACTTGTATCCTTGGAGTTTTGTATAATTCTTTTTTTAAAAAAACAATGATAATATTGCATTTTTCTAAATTTAATCAATAACTGTTTTGAATTTCTGGTAATGTGCATAGAAATTTTAAAGGATAAATTCATTTGGTACACAATTAGTTGTTTTTACTAAAATAAAGCAATAAGATCATTACATTGGTGAAAAAAATTTCTATTATTAAAAATATTTTATATTTTATTGAATTGAAACTGACTTGTAAATTACTTAAATTTCTATTATATATAAATCATTTTTGAAAAGGTGAAAAAAATGGAATGCATATTTTATTTGAAAAAGTAATTTCTTCAAATGTTAAGGAATAAATAAATGTCAATTAAATTGTTACAGAAACCCAAAATGAAATTTAAAAAGGATAAGTATGTTTTAAAGAGTAAAATAAAATATGAATTTTATGAAATTTATGTTTTAAAAATAAAAAAGAGGAACATTTTAGTTTTAGATGTACAAATTAAAAAATTTTGGCAAAAAAAAAAGTTTCATGAATGTTAACTGACTACATTCTTAAATTTCTAGTGAGCCATGCATGATCTGTTTTTCTTTCTATGTAGAACATAAATAATATATGCTCTGTATTCAAAAATTGATCTTTTGCTATTATGTGTGTGAGCATGACCGAATACACTATTTCTTATTTACTTCCTTGAAGTATAAATCCATGGTTGACTTGTAAATGTTGATTCTGTGTATTCATCCTTCAGAAGTCATTTTTTTTTCCCCTCTGTCATTGCTCTATTACCGAAAGAAATGTATTTGGAATCTTAAATAAGATAGAAGTTGTGATTGATCTTCTTCAAGTTAACCATTGATAAAGGCATAAAATCTAAAGCAGTTATATCCAGGGCTTCAAAACTCAGTCAGTTTTAATCTCAGAGGAGTGAAACTTTTTGTTTAAAATGATATTGTGTCAAAAATATTGTAGTTGATGAGACTAATAAGATTAAAGGATTGTTTAAAAAATTTAATATTTTACAATTTCCAACAGTACATGCATTGACTGAAACAAAAAAGTAATATTGATATTTCAAGCATTTTCTAGGTTAAATCTAATCTATCTATAGGCTTAAGAATTAATGTTTGGGTCACAAATAGAATGGACATATATATATTAAGTTAAAATTGATTAGCAAATTTTAATTATCATATTGTGCTTTTTTCCTTCAAAAAATATAAACTAAATAACTAATCTGACTTTATTATAAGTGAAACTATTTTATTTGGTGAACACATCTAATAATTCTTAATGAATGTCACATTTTTGTATACTTTTTATTTCAAGATAAGCAAGATAGTAAATATCCCCTTTATTTTTAAGCTGAATGTTTGTTTTTCATTTGGATAAATAATCTTATTTTGTTGAAATTGAAAAAGTTATAAAATGTTAAGCTTTGGGGTATTGAACAATAATATTTAGACAATTCTTTCCATAATTTTCTTGTAAAATAATAAACAAATAAGGATTTTTATTGTATGATTTAGTAAAAATACTTTAATTTATTATGAATTTTTAGTATGCTATTTAGAAGCATTCTTTTAATGTTTCAGTATTCTAAAAGAATAATATACTAATTTTATTTAGTTACCAAATAAATTTGTATGCAAGAAAAGTATTGAACCCTGTTTGCTATGAATTTTGATAATTTTGGGTAACATTTCATGGGTATTTGAACTGTTAACTAAATTTAATACTTTTTCAAATTGCCATGATTAAAACAAAATTCTGTAAAAAATTGCAATTGTTTAATTTGTGAGTATTAAAAAAGAGAAGATTTCTTTATATTTCAAATTGGAGAAAATAAAAAACATAATTTAAAATTAAATGTAATATAGTGTACTTTTCATTTTTAAAAAATCAGAAGTTTATTAAATATAAACATACCATTTGTCTCTATTGGAATTGTTTAATTTATCAAATATGAAAAAGATGCTTTATTTGCAAATTAAAAATACTGAAACATTTTTTATATTTGCTCTTTTAAATTACTAGAAAAAGTATTAATTGACTTCTGATTATTTTCTATTATTTTGCTAGGAAAAAAGTGATTATATTTTATTAATTAATATTACATTTCTGTAGTTATTACACTTTAAAATTTAATTTAAAAATTGTTAGTTTTCTCAAATATTGTCTCTACATTTTATTAAATATATGCATTATTTTAAATCCTTGACATATATTTTAAGATTTTATCATTGAAGCAGAGCCTCTTGTGAACAAGTATATTTCCATACCTAAAGATAAAGGTAATAAGTTTATCTAAATTTTATGTAATGGATCACTATGCAATTTTTTGTATTAAAAGTTTTTGTTAATATATCATTTGATAATTATATAATTTTTTTTGATATTTTCAGCAAGTGTATTTATGTGCTAGCTGATATATAAATTAACCAATCTTAATAAATATTGTATAGACTATTTTCCGTATAGTCTTTCATTTACATTTTGGAATACATAATAAGAACATAAATAATAGGTGCACATATTCTTTCAAAATTTGCTGAAGGAATCATATTGCATATTGAAATAATTCAAATTAAGCTGTAGACTATTTTGTATTTTACTTTTGATGTTAATTGTTTAGATATTCTTGTTACTTATTAAAATAAAAAGTGTTTTGGATTTTATTCCCCATATTTATATTGATATAGAATCAAAACCAAATATATCTAATTTTTATAAGCATTTTTTTAAAATTATTTAATACATCTTTATTTGTGTATTACCATCTAATATTCAAGGTTTTTTTGGTGGTGGTTGGGTTTCCCTCCTATAGCCCAATAATTATTTTATCTATTCTATTTTAGGAAGCCTCAATTGTGCAGCTTTCATCGCTGGAATTATCGAAGCAACTTTAGTTTGTTGCAATTTTGTAAGTTACTATTTCAATTATTTACATTTATTTGGCTATTCTATTAATTATTTTTAATCTTGTTAATAATTCTCAAATAACTCTAATTTTATTAATTTTTATATTGCTATTTAAATGTGTTATACTAAGTTGCTATAAGATTAATGTTACTAAATTTTTATATAATTATTGTTGTTTGATTTACTTGATGTTTTGTAATTTTTTTAAATAACTAACACAAAAATACTTCAATGTATAATATAAATCAAAGGATTTTAAAATTATTTAATTTTTCTCCCATGAAACATTTATATTCTTGTGGTAGAATAAATTTTAATATAACAAATTTGTATTGTAATATGATTTTTATTTTCAATATTTTATCTTTTTGCATTGAGGTTCAAATCCTTATAAATTTAAATTGTAAACTTTTTATAATTCATTTTTGTAGTGAGGAATGAATTTTTTTCATGGAAAAGGTTTAAATTTTTTGATTCATTGTTCTGAAAATTGAATTACCGTTATTCATTTTGCATAGCATGTTTTGAACAGTAACCATTGGTTATCTCTATTTTAATATAAATCATTATTTCATGTTATTAAATAGGAAAATACATCTTCTACTAATTCTAATACATTTGAACTGAATCACTGCCTTACATCAGTTATACTTACATTACTATCTATTGTCTCAAATTTGTTATATATTTTATTTTATGCATGATAGTTTAAATTGCTTTTCTTATATGGTTTGTTTGTATGTGTGTAGTGTCCTTAGTTGCGTAAGTAAAATTTTTCTTCTGTAAATAGATGCTGGTGTATCATTTATTATTTATTATTCACTTTTGTCAACTTGCTGACTTATATCAAATAGCTAAGTTGATTCACCAATCATATTTAAAACAAATTAAATGCCCTATTCAAAACTTGATATTCTCAGTTTCCTTAATAAAAAAAATGTTTTAAAATATAAAATTGTTATAGACATATTATCTATGTTATTTCATTAGTTTTACTCATGTTCGATATATTATAAACATGAACCTCTGGTAGAATTACCACATATCCTATATATTGACATTGCAATACCATGACTAAGTTGGTTGCAATTCTTGACAAAGCAATTCTAATTGAGCTTTTATAAAAATTTGTCTTTCTGATCAAATTGGCGAACCATATTTAATAAAAGATAACACTATAAGAGTAATTTAAATCTTAATTACTGACTTATGTACAAAATATACAGTTAAAGTGGCATTACCTGAGAGGTCTGTCTGCAGGCTTGTAAAAGTTTTTTAAAAAAATCCATTTTGGGATCAACTTGCAATTTTGAAACCTTACCTACCTATATCAATGATTATATGCCAAAGTGATCACCGCCTTATCTTCTTTACTGAGTTAGAATAATTTCAATTTCATAAATTTCAAAGAGAGAAATGTTATTTTCATTGTTTGATCTTACCTCTTTGGTGAGAATCCAACATAAAATCTGTTGTAATTCTTGCTCAGGAAAATATATTTCAACAAGGCTCTGGCTATTCTTCCTTCTCTGATGTGAATCAACAACACAAAGAATTAAAACAATCTTTTATTATTTTAAAATTTACTTTTGTATACTCCTTGAAATTGACTAATTTTGAAAAAATATTTCGCTAAAAAAATATTTTCAGAATTTTGAAGGAAAAAAAATTATTTTCCAATTGATATATAGATTTTAATAGCATGATTGTCATTTGTATGACATATATAAAGAACTTATCTTTTATTTGAATCAAAAATTATCAGTACACTAGTATCTTCATGTGAAACATTGCAAAAGTTACTTATTCAATAAAATATTTATATATTTAATTTCTTTAAATTGGAGTACAGCATTATATTATCCTTATTTTTGTTTCTTTCAGCCTGCTAAAGTCACAGCTCACTGGCACCAAGGAACAACTTTTAAAATAATATTTGACCAGTCTGTTGTTAATCGAGATCACCCCAATGATGGCAGATAAATCTGTAATTATTCGACAATTGTGTATATTATGAACTGTAAATAAATTATGGATATACTCTTTGTGTTATCAAGTTTGTCTGCAAAAGATTTTATATATTCCAAAAATAATTAATTTTTAGATTAAAATTATATCCTAGTTTCTGATAACTATTTATCTGATAATTCATGAGTCTACTTTTTGTGAACTTGCAAAATTTCTTGCAATGATCCATCACAATTTGAATTTCCTTACTTCAAAACAGAGAAAGTTACTTTTGTTAAAAGGGTGTCATGCTTAATGCTGTGCTTTCAAAGGTTTCCCAATGAAATCAATTAAATCAATTATATATATTGATAATAAACCTTTAAAAAGATATTAGAAAATTTTCGAATTGTCAGCAAATATCAATGCTAACATTAAATTGAATTATCACAATTGAATTATTTTGCTTGGTTTATCTGTCTTACAACTTTCACTGTATGACAACTTTCACTGTATTGTAGCTTCATTTTCTCCATGTAAACTTCACTATGTAAAATAGAGATAAAAAAAGTCTTTCTTGTTTTTCAACAATTTAAATAAATCAAGTGATCTAATACATGCTGAAAATGGTTTGAATTTCAAGGAAGCAATGTGATGTGTTATTGAAAATTGGTTAATAAATGATATGTATATATATAATCTTTATGATTGTTATCATTGAAAAGATAATTTTCAGATTATTTAAAATTATTTTTTATTTTATAGTTTTTTAAAGTTATGATGATAAAAACACCAAAATTTTACTTAGGTTTTAATTAATAAAATTTATTTTAAAAAATCACTCTAATGTGCTCATTTTCACCCCTTCAAAGCATATCTGTACTGAATTTGGTAGCTCAAGATCAAATTGTTTTGAAGTGGCTAATACACATACTTTCTTTCTTTATTAAAAGTGATTTCATTTCCAAATTTTTCTGTCAGATTTTTCTTTTGGAATCATGAACATTTAAGAACTTTTTTTTCTATAGTTTAATCAGATTATATTATTATAAAGGTGTTGTTTGATTAATTATTTATTTCAAATACTCTGCAGAAATTAAGTAATTATTAGCTGTTAGAATTTCTTAAATTGTGTCAGTATTTTTTATTGTTCTTATTCGAATTTGAAACCTAATTCATTCTAACCACGAAAAGCAAGAAAAATATCCAATTAAATTTCATCATTCTATCCAAGTCTTTTTTCATCGCATAATGCTTTCTGTTCTTTGTTGATTATTTCTCTATTTGATACTATTATTATGACTAAAAAAGTTTATTGGTATTTCTCATTTAGCTTAATTGTTATCACATATCTAAATTTTCAGGTATTTTAAAACATTAATCGTCTTTTTTCTGATTCATGAGAAAATATGGTGAACAGAAATATGACCTTCCGGTTTTATTTATGCTAAGACTGATTTCACTTTGACTCTGATTTATCAAATACTGCTAGCTTGATTCACTATTATAAAAATATTCTTGCTTTGTTGATCAATTCAAAAATATTTTCCAATTTCATAACTTGCTTGTTTAAATCAAAAGCTACGTTTGCATATAGAATTTACATAGCGATTAGAATAAATCGCGATAGCTATAAATATATAGAAATATTGAAATGGGAGGGAAAAAAATCTTCATTTTTAAGAATTTTTTTTTTTTTACTTCTGGAGAATAATTAGTATAAAATATCCTTTTTAACTAATTCGTTGCACTTGCCCTGCCTGCAATATCTTAGTTATGCCGTTGTTTTGAAGATTACCTCAATATTTGGTATGGTCAGGATTTTTTTAAAAAAAGTTCTTATTCATATTTGTAGATTAACTGATTCGGGAACTGAAGACCTTTACGTTTTACGCATTCGCTAGTGGATTCGACCCCCCTCCCCCAATTAAATAGTGGTGGTATAAAACATGGATATGGAGATGTTTACTTCATTTCAAACAATTCATTTTTTTTCCCATTCTTTTATATTGTGGAAATTTTTATTATTCAAGAATATCACAAATTATTTTTTTCAATGAATGGATATTTACATTTGGGTATTAGAAAAGCATTTATACTGTTCCAACTTATTACTGTTCTAAGGCTTAAAATCGTATTAAACGGCATTAGATTTCTTAATTTGATCGTTCGCTTTGGATTTCTGAAACGGCACGAACTTGTGACAAAAATCACTTTTTTGACCGATGTTTAGTAACCATAGCCGCAGACGTCTTGCTCTCAACGAATACTACTTGGGTGGGTTTTAAGGGCTTTCCAGAGGTGAAATACCAGCATAATGTGTAATGGTTGATAATGTTATGCTGCCAAAAGGGCTCGTTCAGAAGACCACTATGTAACAGTGACCTTTCAGAGAAGTTTTACTTTTATGACGTAATCACTCAGTACATCATGCATCTACGATTTTGATATGACATCTCGTTAAAATCTTGCTTAAAATCCCTATGTCGTTTATGATAGAGGAGGCAAATTCGACTTGCAGTGTAAGCGAATTCCCGAGTATAAACGTTTTTTAAAAAAACAAAATTTTCTTTTTTCTATTTAAACAAAAGCTCGTTGGTAAGGAAGCTTGTAGAGCTAGTTCGGGTGATATCCTCTTCATCTGCCCAGGGTTCCAGCTTGTGAAATCTATCCCAAAATAATCTTAGTGTTGCTACCAAATGAGACGCAAATGTAGTTAAATTGGAAAAACTAGTATTACTATTTCTAAAAGCATCATTTTTCTGTTTTATTACAAGGCAGTTCGGTACCATTTAAATGAGATTTTTTAAATTTTTTTAATTTAATTTTATTTTATTTATTTATTTATTTATTTATTTATTTATTTATTTTTTTTTTTCATTTTTAATTAGTAAGCAGGAACATTCAGATTGAATAGGAGTTAAAAAATCTGAGTTTTCATTGCTCAGATTTAAGAGAATATCCAATTACACTGAAAATAGAATTAAAAATTGGCACTTTACAAATAATAGGTAACTTTTGCTATGATCAGCTTTAACATTAATATAATAGGAAATGTGTAAACAATGTTGGTTCATTGAATATGTGCTATTGAAACCTCTTCCTGTTCATCATCGAGCATCAAGATTCATGAAATATTGGACATTTTAGGATTATAAGGGATTTTTTTTTGTCTGATTGAAATTCAATCTGTGTACGACTCCTTGCTACATATTTTTAGAAATGTTAATAAAAAGAAAGTATCCCACTGCAATACACTTTTTTTATTTACTGTACCGATATCTTTCTACGTTTCCTATTGTATATAAAAGATATAATTTCTGAAGGTCTCGCTTCTAATCTATACATGGTATGAAATTTCTCATGAAACTTCATCAATATCAGGAAAATGAATACATTTTTATTAACGAACATACAATTTTTTTATATGTATAGATTTCTGTAAAATTGAAATCGAGTTGTTATCTTTTTTGTTGTGGTTAAATTAATTTTACAAAATCATTTAACATAACAACATCAAATCACAGTGCTATTCCTATCCCATATTTCTTTAAAATCAAATTTTATGGAAGAAAAGAAAAAAACCATAATGTGAACGTGCACATTATCTATACATCGTATAAAATGAAGTCTCCTGAAAGCGTCTGCATGTTTGAGCCACAAAACCTCGAGAAATAGTTAACGAATATTTGAGATATTTATGCCATTTTGTCGAGCATTTATTGGGGGAGGTTTTAGTTCATTAAAATCGAATCAAAATAATAAAAAGGAGTTTTATAGTTGAAATTTTAACTTTGCACTTGCACAGAAACCTCAAACTGAGCATGCGCAAATACCAAGAGCTGTGGTATGCATATGCAATTCATTTCTTTGTTTTCGCCTGATTTTAAACAGCGATTCAAATCTTATTATTCCCGAAAGAAGGAAATTTAAACTTGGTGGGAACTCATTAAATGCCCAAAAGCTCCTATTATTGCGCGATAAGGAAAATGAAGAGGAAAGAAACGTTCGGTAAGTGAATGTCAGAGAAATAATGTCTATACTTAGGGAGGGAGAGTGTTTTTATGAGCGAAATAACCGTCTTTCTTTAAATCTCACTGCAACTGAATTCTGGAGACAGAATGAATCTCCTGAGGAGGGAAAGGATTGCCTGTCTACGGATATATCATATTTTTACCTTTTTAACAGTCTACATATTTCTGAATGTGTGCTGTGAAAATTGTTTTGTAGCCACCTTTGTAATTTCTAAGTATATTTTTTATGTTCGTTTGATGTTGCGTAACATGCCCTTGTCATATCGGGTGGAGGGATATCGGGATATTATTCACTTAAGATTAAAGCGAATTCTTCTACTTGGATGCTATGCCACGGACAACGCCGTGAAGGTACTGCTAGCATGTGTAAGATAATTATTAACGGCATTGTATTTTTGTGGCAACAGTTATT
>JAOUZG010040215.1:3234927-3260784 GCA_026289955.1 Argiope argentata
GGTGATTTCGTTATTCTAAGAATTTAGTCTTGTTTTATAAGTTAATATATGATACATACGAAGTATTAAAAAAGAAAATATTGTTAACCGGCAATGTAAAAATTCAAAATGGAGATTTTGACGAGCCTTCTCGTATCAGATCTCCTGAATCTGAAAAACAAATTTTAATCATGTTTACCTATCTATGAGCACGATAGTTAAAAAATACTTTGATTGATGGACAAAATTTATTATATGAACATCAAACATCAATTTTTTAGATTTCTATCAGTTTTTAAATGAAACTCATTTAGAAGTTGAACTGCCAAATGTAAATTAACTCGATAATTAAAAAAATTGAAGATTTAGGAGGGTAAAATGGAGAATAGATTTAAGAGTTAAAATCTAGATCCGTATCAAATTTTAAATAAAATCTGGCAGCGTAGTGACCATCTTTCGATCTGTATGCCTGATTGCATGTAAATGCGATAGCTCAAAAACGCATAGAATTACATAAATGAAATTTGATGCACAGTTTTTTCTTTTAAAATATATATTCGAGCAAAATTTTGAACCATTTGTGAAAGGCTGATCGCTTATCGATCTGCAGTTTTGCATGCATGTCAACTCAATGACTTAAATAAATCAAATTTTTCATCTGATCTTGTGATTACAGTTTTAGTTCTATTTTGAATTTCCTTTTCATCGGCTCGAAAAAGAGTGCTTTAAAATATATATTCGATTTTCGAGTACTTTTATATTAACTGCCTGAGATTAATACTAAAAAGTGTTCTGCATTCAGAAACAGTGCTAAATGCACCCCAAAGGCCTACATTTCGAAACTATAGTTCGCTAATTCCATGGCAGACTTTTCTTAAGGCCCTGAATATTTTAATGAAGAAGGGAACAACACTTTTATTAGAGAGTGTATGAAAAAGTTTTGAGGAGATTACATCCTCTAATTTTGTTAAGGACAAAAGGAATTAAAGAAGGGGGACCCTCAAAATATTGTCTTTTTTTAGTTGTTTTATCCCATTTTCTACCAGTGACCCTAAGTTCAAGAAAAAATTTCCAAGGACAACAGATAAGTCATACTAGACACTCCACCCCGCCCAAAGGCACACTGATTTAAACCACGAGGGCAGAATGACCGGACCGCCGCAACAACAATTCTGTGCGGGAACTATGGTTGAGTCCTAATGGCCATCACCAGCCAAGGTACAACCATTCCCGTAGGAAGTACGTTCCGTTATCGAAAGGGGGAGCCTACTCCCCCCATTAGTGTACCCAACATCCATCCAAACACCATGCCGGGAGCATCTCATCCTCACTTCGAGGTATCCCCCGGGGGTTTAGGGCACCAGATGAGTCATAGTCATGAACCTAGTTCCAACGCCCTGCGAATCTTCAGGCGGGCCACGTGTTCCCCCATTTTAAACCAACAAAATGGTGGACAACAGTTAAGGTTTGAACAATTATTTTAAAAGTAATGACGGTTTATCAAATCATTGGCAATACCTTCAAATTTGGAGATAAAGATCGACGGTCTAATACGTAAGAACCCAAAATTCTTTAAGGCTTTTAAATACGTGACAAACCAATTTTGGCACTTAGGCGATCTGTTGGCGAAAATTGATCGACAGCTTAATACGTAAGTACCAATAATTTGTTAATTAGTAATTATCAACAGGGATTCTATATTTAAAACAATTATATCAATTTATTATTATTCTTAGCTCTGAAATTAACTGTAATTTTATTTAAAATCCCAATTTAGTTTATCCAGAATTTCGATTATCGGACAGTTGGAATTTTTTTGTTTCAGCGCCGAGTTTTTGAGAACAGACGACCATAAGGTAAACAACCAAAACAATTTGGCTAAGTGCTGCATCAAAGAGTAATTGAATCGACGTTTGTAATGAATATTTAAAATGATCCTAGCGCCGTCCTGTCTGCGGCATTATAATAATGAAGAGAATAAATTATTAACTGCAGTAATATTCTGAAGGGCAATATCAAAAATTTTTTAATCTTTTAGATATACAAATATAAGAAAAAGATCCGGTGTTTTCTGTAATGCAACAACACTTTTTAAAAATAAATTCATTTCATTATAAAGATATGACTAATACCTTTTATATGTATCGTTTTTGAAATTAAAGCAAATAAATTAACAAAACCAACGGTAAAGGTTTCCCAGAAACTGTTGTTGTTATTTATGGCACTTTTTCAAGCCCTTCAGCGATGTAAAACCGATTGAGCGTCTCTTGTTTTTCAGTAGCGCCAACTAAGGCTAAGAGTACGACTTCGCTATACACATGTCGCAACCCTTTTATGGAGCGGACTTCAAACATGCATTTTTATTCCTTCATCCACAGATCGTAATTTAGATCTGGAATAGAGAACGATCAACTCTGACCCCGTGGTATTACTCTCGACATGGAAGAATTTGTGACTACGACAGATTTAGCGAGAGCCAGCCACCACACACTCGGGGAATCTTCAACCGCCGAGATTCGAACTCGCAATCTAAGGAATACGAATCCAACGCTCTACTAACCAGACTTCCCCGGCCCTCTTCGAAACTTCTTTCCAATAAAGGTTTAATCCCTTTGTCTTGCATAAAACTCTGGATCTTGGATAAAGTCCCGAAAGTCTTGCCTAGCATTAGCAAGTAATAATTCCGAAATATAGATCTTTGTCACGAATATTGCATATTTACTGAATCTGTCTTCAGTAAATATGCAAGACTCACGTCGTATTAATATGTATTTTTGGTAGCTTTTCTCTCCCACTGGTTGAAATCAAATTCCATATGAAGCTTCAATTGTAGTTACAATATCACATACATCGTTTATAAGCTGTTATGCTTACATCCACGCGAAAATACGGGTCGATAGATAGTCAACTCTTTGATAGATTTAGTTTTGTTGTTACTAATGGCTCTTACCATGGACAAACCCGCTGACACACCAGCGGATTTAAGCCGAAATAAGCGTCTCTTGTTTGAAGTAGCGCCAACTAGGACCAAGAGTACGACTTTAGCTACAAGCTCATCATAGTCGCTTGCACAGACTCTTTACTGAGGGGGGGGTACATTCATACACCTCATTGATAGAACATTGAAAAACAGCCATGCCCTGACCGGGTCTCGAACGCGGGACTCTTAGATCAGGAGGAAAACGCACTACCTCTGTGCCAGGATACCGGTAGATTTAGTTTTAATTTGATAATAATCAATGAGCATACTGATGTTGTTGTTTCTAACGGCAGTTGCGTTGGACAAGCACGCTGACACAGTTAACGATTATAAGCCGAGAGTGCGTCTTTTGTTTTTAAGTAGCTCCAATTAAGGCCAAGAGTATGTCTTAGCTACTCATGCATCACATTCACTTGCATGGCCCCTTTTTGCAGAGGAGGGGGAGGGGGTACATTCATAGATAGAATAGATGAAGAACAACCATTCCCGAACCGGGACTGGAATTTAGATCACGGGGAAGACGCGTTACTTCTGTGTCAGGATGTCTGTAACCTTTGTACTAAGTATTATTTACTTAGGTCTTAACGTTTTGCAGTTATAGTGCTCATTTGAACTCTGAGAGTTTGGAGAGACATTCTTCCTCAGAGCAGATATCTTGAAATATTTGACAGAAATCTACAAATTTGGTTTAAAGTCGATCGCCTAGTGGTATTCGGTTTATAACAAACGTGTCATATACTAAAACTTATGCGAAACATTCCCGGTAAATCAGTTTTGCTGGTTTATTAATGCCAATACCTTTCCCATTCTAAATTTCTCCCAGATTAATACTTTTTATATTTAAATCCAAAAAATTGCATTTAAATAAATAGCGTCTCCCTTCCTCCGTTATGCACACCGAAAACCGAAAGGAAATGTAATAATTTGTTTGGAGTTGTCAACTCAACCACGTAAACCAATAAAAAAAAGCTAATATGTATTTTTTCCATGTCAAAGTATTATTCGACTGGACTCTTAACGAATTGATGTTCACTGCCTTACCGCAGAATTAATGGTCTTGTTATTTTAGTGAGGTCAAGTGATTTTGCAATTGTGGCTAGAAATATTACACCAATTTAGGAGGATTTAATATAAATAAGCATAAAAAAATTGCGTTGTATGCATTTTTCCATAAAAAAACATTTTCTAAAGTTAAGATACATTGATATAAATTTGGAAAAAACCATGTAAATAATATTTTTTTAATTATTATTTTCTGAAGATCAGCAAAGGCGGCGTATTCTTTGAATAAAACCCATCTCTTTATTATGATCAGATCCATTCTACATATTATACTGATGAGAAAAACGATCGATAGGTGGTTTCATCATCTCAAATAATCTTCTGAAAAATCAGTGGCAAGTCGTCCTTTCTAGAGCTGCTATCTCCCAAGCTGTTATTTAAAAAATAATTTTAAAAAAATTCTATTTAGTTAATATTTTGCACTGATCTTATAAATTTCAAAAGTCAAAGTATAATAAAAGCCAGGAAGAAGTAAAACTATGCTCAGGGCGTCATTTATCCTAAATGACGGAAATTATATAATCAGAAAATATTTTATCCTGATAGCTCTTGGAAATAGAAAGGAAAAATAATTTGTCATTTCGCAACTTTAATTTAGCGGCTGTTCCAAAAATATTGTTTGCTGTTCAAGTTTGGCTAACGGTCAAAATTTCCTACAAATCCATAATTGAATTCGCTCTCTTAATTTTTCTTTATTTTGCTCTTTATCATTTGCTATTTTTGGTCAATTTTCATATTTATCCTATAGTATCGCATTTGATTTAGTACATATTTCTTTTCTTTTATTAGAATTCACCTATTGGAAAATACAAAAGTATTTTTTAAATATAATTCAGAAGATTTCAATTAAAATATGTTATTCCTAGACAATTTTTTAATCATGATATTTTTTTTTCATGTGAGAACATGGTATTGATTTGGTTAGGAGATTTTGACGTCTTCGAAATTTACGGACAAGAAATATTTTTACCAGCTTTTACCAGTATTGCATTATTATTATGTATGCTTCTTTAAAACATTCATGTCCCATCTAAAGGAGTGGAGAACAAATAAAATAAACACGAACTTTATTAATAACGGCATATACATTCACGAAATGCATAGCAGTGCTCTCATAATAGAAGTCAAAGGAAAATAAAAGATGGTAGCGATAAATGCATGACAAAGGTGAAGATATTTGATCCTCAATAATTTGAATACTGTACGTTCCTTTAGATGTAAGTTTTTTTTTATTTGCTGGAAAAAATAAAGAAAGTGTTAGAGAAATCAAAATGAGAGGAATTGTTTTTAAACCTGCATTTTCTATTATGAAATTTTTGAGTAGTACTTAACTGATATAAGAATTGTATCTCTTTCCCTTTCATTCAAATTTTCAATTGAATTTTTTTCATTTTTTTAATTGAAAAGTAAATATTTGTTCATTTCTTAATATTTATACACACCTCAATTTATTATCACTTGGTACAATTGTTATATGGCAATAAAAAGATAATCTCTAAAATAAGTTTCAAGGACAAAATTCATCATGTGAGGAAATTTAGAAGTACACACACATTATGAAACTGACTTTCATACTTTCATTCATAAAGCATTCAGGTGGAACCAATGCTTTAGTAATTCCAAAGGAATATGGCATGAAAATTCCATTAGATTATCAGAATGGCGACCGTTACTTTTTAAGAAATTTCACGCACCATGAAAACATTTCTTACGTAATTTTTGAATAAATTAAAAACGCTTTACTGAAATGAAGTGTAAATAATGGTAAAATTAACAAAAATTCGGTTCTAAATTTTTAAAAAATTTGACCCAAATGCTACTTGATCCAGCAGCATAATTTTGGATTGAATATATTTAATAGAGCCACAGGAAATACAGAGAAAAATTTCTCATTTGGAACTTTTCTGTAGTTACAGGTAAGCATAAAAATTCTATAATTTTTTGCTTTTAATTATGGAGGTATTTTCAATTTTTAGAACTTAAAAAGAAATTTTTATCATAAAGTACTTTCAAAGAAATCCAAATATCAGCTCTAGGTATTATAGGCTAATGATGTTTTAGACTTTATTTATCTATTATTTACAACTTTATTATAGACATTTAAAACAGCGATAATGCATACACAAATCAAATGTAATATTATCAAAATGAGGCTAAGTATTAATTCAGCAATGAAAAACAATGAACAAATAGTTGTAAAATATGCTTTAAAATGTTTTCATAATTATTATTAAATTCTAAAAAATGCCCGGGTGTAAACATAATATAATTGAAAAAACCTCTCCCCGAATTTTTGAATGACTCAAAAATCGATTTTATATAATTGTGTGCTTTGAATCTAATGAGCACACAATTATATAACTAATTTTTAATTAAAAAATTGTTCCTTATTGTTTTGACGATTTCATACAAATTTGCTGAGAAAAGCAGGATTTATCAGCTAGAATATCATCACTACTATTTGAAGTTTCAATGAAAGTGTGGTTTTTCTTGTTCATATTTGTAAAAATTCACTTTTCAACTTGAAAAGATAACTGGAGAAATCCTTGTCAAAATATATAAATATTTTGTTTGTACTTAAAGAAATTTGTTAAGGTTTTTTAAGTTCAAACAAAATATTTTGAATTTGGAATCTTTGCACTAAGAAATTGATTCTGCATTTATTATTATTCTTTACCGTAAATAATGCTGTAATGCTTATTATTTGTGATTGAAACATTTTGGGGGAATTATAATAGAAAAAAAAAACTTTAAAAAAATCTTAATCATTCTGTTGTTTCATCTTATGTATAAGCCATAACCTCAGCAATTCTTTGCCTCTGTGATACATTTGTCGAACAGTTTTAGTTCTGAAAATAATATTCAGTAATATTTTAACTTCATAAAGAATAGTATTGATAGCTATAAATAGAATCGTCAACACTTTGGCGGGGAGGATATCGGAAATCTTTAAGATAGCACTAAGAATGATGAACTATCAAAAAGAAGCATGTTACATAAAAGAGAAAAAAAATTCTCAAATGATAATAATACTCTCAAAACGGGTTTTTTTTTCAAACGAATGAAATTCGTTTGGTTTTTTAAATTTAGAAAAATATTTAAAGACAAAATCACATTCACTTTTCCAGAAAAGGAGAGAAAAAAAAGTTCCTATTTATAAACATTAAATATTTATTTAAATATTATAGTACACAAAATAAACAAACAAAAACCTATTCATTTTTACAAACTTTTCTGACTGAGGCTACAAAATGTTCATAACCACTTTATTGACCACAACGAATGTAAGTAATATCCAGCAGTCTAATTGAGTGAGTAATGACATGCATATGATAAAACATGTGTGTGTATGTGTGTGTGTGTGTGTGTATGATCATCACAAAATTCGAACCTGAAATTTTGACAAATCGCTTCATTTTAGACCTTCCTGAGTTTTAAAAATAAATTTTTGAGAAATGACGGTCTGTCTGTAAGAAAGATAACTAAAAAAACACTTTGAATTCGAGCGGATGAAATTTGACATACTATCGTTGTACCAAACTTGCATATTTTGATCAAATTTTAAGCAAAATCTGTCTGCTCGGCTGTTCCAATGTAAGTTAACACGATAACAACGAAAAGAAAAGAAGCAAACAGATATAACTCGATTCACAGAATTAACATCGATAATTGTAGCCATCTATAAACTTTTGAATAAAATCCAACAAGAGTTTGACCGTGCGACGGTCTGTAAATGTACATGCAATAACTCAAAGACGCAGAAAATTAATGATATCAAATTTGGAATGTGATTATGTGTTCGATTTTTATATCGGTTGAGGAAAAGTGTTTAAATCACATGGTTTTCGGATTTTATAAACTGCATCTCAGGGATTAATAGTAAAAAAATCGCCAGTGGGGACGCAAAGAACCATTTAAAATGTTAAATTCACGTCAAAAATTAATATTTCGTGATTATTGCACGCCAATGCCATTCAAAGTATTATCTAGGCTTATATTTTTATTAGAGAATATGAGAAAAAGCTTTAAGGGAACACTGCCACTAGTTTCTTAATACAATAAGCAATGGATGCCAAAATTAGATTGTTGATGAGTTCTAAAGTGTACCAAATGAGTATGAATTTAGCCAAGGCTTTATATACACAGTAGTGGATATCCGACTATGCAGCTGCCAAGGACCACTAGGCCTGAGGAGAGCAACTAGCTTTCCGATTAACTTTGCTATTAAAACTAGGGTTGCTAGGTTGAAAGAACTTGCTAGCAAAATAATTTAAATAATTAATCTAATTACTAAATAAATAATATAAAAACCGCATATATTTTATGAAATATAACATACTAAGCGTCAATCACATTTTCTTGCTTCATTACCTTCACCTAATTATTATGTCCCTTATAAATTATTTTCACAAAATATTAAGTTTATCTAAAGTAAAAATGTTAATTAAAAACTTGTTGAAATGCGAATCTGAACTGGCAAGTTTATTGAAAGAGGACTGCGTAATATGCAATAACCCAGGGTCGAAAAATACCTTAATCTGCCACTGATCAATTCGAAGCTACAATCCAACCTACTATTTGGGATATATTGAGGTTTAATGTGTTTTGCCCAATTTCCCTGTCATAGGTGAACCAAATGCAATAAAGTGCAATGTATGTACCACTTCGCAACAAAAAAGATACCAGGTTCATGAGAGTGATTCATCATTATTTCGAACTGCGCAAGCTTTTAATAATTTCAATGGAATTGCTTTGGCCCAATGCTCACAGTTCTCTCTTTCTCTTTCTCTTTTACTTCTGTATGTAATAAACAATATTGCTTCGACAATTGATTTTATTTGCACCATCTATCTCAAACTATGAGAATGATTTACGCTTTCTGTTTCTATGACAGATATTGCATTCTTTCTGTGTATTTTATCTTTTTTTAAAATTGTAACGGCTTATTCCATTAGATATGCTTATTAATTTCAGAAAATTGAGCTCTCTCAAACTTTTTTTTCATATTTGTTATTAAACGTTTATTATAACATCAAACCTTGTTGTTACCAAAACGCGTTGATATATCATTAATTGGTACTTTTCCGTAATTGAGCCCGTTAATTTGGCGGAATTCTTCATTATTTGGCAATTTTTCCCATTAAAACCACCGTAAGAAATTGGGCGAAATTCTATATTATTTGGGGATTTTTCTTTGGCACCCGGATAATGGAAAAATACGCATAAATTTTATACTCTCTATTTTTGACGACCAGCTAATTCACCGTTGTTTACATTAAATCATTTGTATATAACTTAATCTTCATAAAATCAGCAACAAAATATTTTTAAGAACCAAGCTATGAAGCTTTAAGGCTTCGTTATTTTAACGAAGACCTATTCTGTTTGTTGCGTACGCAAACTTTTTTATTGGAAAGGAGTCCCATGATAATATAGTGAAATTAAGAATATAATTTCATGCTATCTTTTATGATGGTGCAATTTTTTTTTTACTAACCTTTCAAAAATGCGAGTTAATCATGTGATTAAATACTAGCCGAATTGGCGACTAGCTTGCTCTATCTAGTTTTTACTTTGTCGAATACGAAAAATAGAGAAGAATATTGTGATTGTCAAAGAAAAAAAATCACTTTCTCGATTTTGATAACGTTTTAGACTTTCTTGAATATTTTTATTGTATTTGTTTGTCTGTAAACACGATAATTAAAAATTCTTTCAGTTGGATGGATGAAATTTGGTGTATGGCGTTAAAACTAAATGTTTTTATATCTATCATATCTTAAACGAAATTTGAATTAAGTCTGTTGAAATAAAATTGAACTTGATAACTTTAAAATGAAGAAAGTTAGGTAAATAAATTTTTTTATTTAAATATGATAAGAGTTGTTTGGATTTAAAAATTAGATTTTTATCCAAATTTGAACCAAAATTGATGTACATTCTTATCTAATTTTATACCAAATCTGTAAAACTGTTGGCCATCTATAGATTAGTTCTTTTGCAGGGCAATAATTCACAATGCATTGATTAAATTCAATGAAATTTGTTATATGATTTTGCTGTTACAATTATAGCTCCGTGTAAAAGTTTGATCATAATCGCTCTCAAAAAAGGCATCAAAAATACATATTCTCACAATAGATACGATAAAAATCTACGATGCATGCCAAATATTTATGTTTTGTAACTAACATTCGCCAATGCTAAGCAAGATATTCTCAGATTTACCTAAGGTTCGCTGTTTTATTTTTTTTAAAAAGAAAGGGAGGTACCTTTAAAGGGATAAGATCCTTATTGAATAATATGCGAGAAAGTTTTGGAGAAACTACTCTTGATGGTTTTGCCACAAATCTAAAATAATAAAAATATATGAATTTATTTTTCTTTTAGCTTGATCATTAAAGTACAGATGATACTATTTCTCGTATATTTCTATTTTAGATTCGATCGCTGATGTTTGACTTTCAAATAAACATCTTTAGCAATTTAGTACTCTTTTTTATTAAATTGGTTGAATCGACTGTTAATTATTCAATAAGGATCAGACATTCTAATTTTCCTTTGCGCATGTTCTAAATTTCTTAGCGACTGCATATTAAATTTTTTGTATTGAAACGTCATCGAGTAAATTAAATCAAGACGGGGTGCCAAAAAGTTGAGCAAAATCAAATCTTTAATCGATACAAATTGACGCTGGATTCATTTCACGTGAAACGTAATTGCGGAAGTAGTGTTGATATCGGTTGCCATGGAAACGTACGAAAGAGCGTTGACTTAAAAAGTTAGCAGACGATTTTTGCGGCTGAATGATATGATGCGCCTCTGGCGGAAAAGTGGTTAGTTGCTTTATTCCCAACGGCATCTTTTCGGAGCGCATTTGAACCATTTGCTCTCTTAAGGACAAAACGCAAGCTTCTAACTCAACAGGTTTGTTTACTTTGATAATTATTTACTAAATAATGTCTCAGAAAAAATCTTTTACTTTTTTTATTTGACATAAATTTATCAATTTTTTAAAGTAATTAATTAATTCTTTAGCAGATATTAAA
The DNA here is from genome assembly GCA_026289955.1 of Argiope argentata. Taxonomy (NCBI): domain Eukaryota; kingdom Metazoa; phylum Arthropoda; class Arachnida; order Araneae; family Araneidae; genus Argiope; species Argiope argentata. Next base: position 3,245,998 of record JAOUZG010040215.1, read on the forward strand.
ACTTCAAATGATTGTCAATTTTGTTCATAAATTTAGAACAATGTTTTTGTGTATAGATAAACCTTGGGTTATTCAAATTTATTAAACTAATTACAAAAATTAACTTTTTTTGAATAAGAAATATTAAAAGGAATAAAAACAAACATAACTAACCATTACATATCAATATTTTTCAGATAAGGTTCAGGAATAAAATGCTATCACACTAAAAGTACAATTCAAAAAATTTCAAATTTTGAAATCAAAAAAATTTGTAGTTCTATATGTATTTATTATTATTGGAAATTATTATTCTAAATGTTCTTAATATTATAGAAAATAATTATTCTAAATTCATTTATCATTATTAAAATTGTATTTATTATAATGTAGAAATTATTTTCTTTGAAAATCTGTCTAAAAAACTTAAAAAGCAATGAAATCTTTTTTTGATTGTGTACCATCTATAAAATTGTTTACAATATCATAAAAATTGTACCTGTTATTATTGTCTTTAAACTTTTTTTCGAATATAATTACCAACAAATTATACTAAAAACTTTTAGTATAAACTTATCAGCGTAGGCTATTTTTGGCTTAAAGTAGATGAATAATCAATAATATTTGATGAAATATTTAACTCCATTAGAATTAACTGTTATTTCTAACATTAAATTCCAAAAAGAAATTGCTGCTGATTGAGGGAATTTTTTTCTTTTAACAATTATTTATTAAATTCATGAAAACAATAACATTTAAAAAATAACTTTTTCCAATCACTTAGTTCCACAATTTTGTTTTGAAATTTTAAGTATTAAAAGCTATAATTGCTTTTAAAAATTTTTGCCGTTTATTCCTTTCTCATATTAGTAATTTCAAACTCTTAATTCATTTGCAAAAATAGAAAATGGGAAAATTTGTTCCTGATGAAATCAATTTGTTTTCTAGAATTTTCTGGAATATTCTTTATTTTCAACCGTTGCAAGAATTGTCGTAATTAACTATTATAAAATAAAATAATAATTCATAAAATAATAATAATATAGGCATGAATACAGGTCACAAAATATGAAATTTCAGCCTCTTTTTTCAAGGATCTCTAAAAATGTGATAAGCATAAGAACATTCATTAGCATGGAAGATCACTATTACTCATGGTAGGTAGGTACCTTAACATAAAAAATTCCTATCAATCGAACCGGGTGTTCCTACTAATAGTTGTGTGTTTAAATGCAGAATTTGGTCAGATGTATTCCCTCTATTATTTTCCAATTGTTATTCTCGATTCATTATATATTCAAAAATTCAAATCAACTTCGCGCCGGTTAAATTATTATAAAATCTCCTAAATAAATTATAGTAATCAATCACGCTCTAATATATTACGAATATAAGGCCTAAATATTAGTATTTACCTATTTAGTATGCCAGCATTTAATATGCTTAGCAATTTTTTTTGTCTGCAAATTTTTTAGTTGTTAAATTTGGTCATTCGCAAAAATTTAGTTTTCTCTTAATATTGGAAAGTTTTATTTCAAATACAGATCTAAAAATAGACGATTTTAGTGTAAAATTCATTTACCATTTATTTCTTATTTTTCAGTCTCATCAACCAACAAAAGTGAAATTATATAAAAGTGCATTCCATATTAATTGTTTAATAGCCAGTAAATTTAATAATCCGAAGGAATAAGCAAATAGCCAAAAGTGTCTAATTTTCTGAGGAAATGGAAAAATTATTCTAGTAATTTGAGGTTAATATCACATCAAATTAGTGTTTATGTAGTAATAATTGTTATTGCATTTATTGATTGAAAGAGAAAACAAATAACGATGAAATCAGATGTAAAAATGAAAGCAAGAACGTTTTTGGCCCTTTTATAAAAAAGCCAAATTAAAATTAAAAGAAGTATTTCTTTCAGTTTGATTAATTCAGAGTTTTATTATAAATGGATTTATCAAGAAATATTAAAATCTTGATTTAATGATGTACAATAATATTTTGAAAACAAATGATAACTTGAAACACTAGGAGTGAGAAGGGCAGTTGAGCTTGTAACAGGATTTTGACTCTTTCAGACAATAGTGAGTCATCTCTCGAGTGAGTTAACTGTAACTTCTCAATAATTAAGCAATGCATATGTATTTTGGCTACATTAGCAAATTTAAATAATAGAATTGTGAATGATATCTCTTAGTATTTGTTGTTTATATAATACATTTTTCAGAATAATTTGATAAATTTGGGGAAACAAACATAGGTTTCATTATTAAAATGCTATTTTTAACCTTGAATTTTTATTAATACGATATTTACATCCAGGCGATGTTATGGTACGTCCGTATTATTTGTATTGTTCAGAATTTTACAAGTGTAATGAAATTAATTTTAAGTAAGTTTTGAAACTGATATTCTGTAAAATAATTGGTTTCTCTTAAGGAATAATGAACCACTTTGATATAATAAAGCATAATTAGTAATTTTGTCACATTATAACGCAAAGCTGTGCGAGATTTACCGTTACTGAATTTTAAGTCATTTTAATTATGTGTTCTTATTTTTTGCAATTAGTTAAGTATGAGGAATTTTAATGGCGAACTAAAAAAAAAACAGCCAGTAATATCCAAAATTGTTCAAATTTGGTTTAAATTTGATCTTAGACTACGAGTTTCTACTCTTTTTGCTTTCTTTTTTCTAATTATTGATTATCAAAGATATGCAGAAAAACAATATTGATTAAGTAACGATAATAAAAAAAATGCCAAAATTTGATACATGGTGGTGTCTATTTTAGTTATAAAAAATGTTATTTTGATAGTGCTTGTTTTTTCTTATTAATATGTCTGAAGTGAACATGAGTCACATAATCCAAAGGCATTATCCGAATCAATTCCAAATATAAAAGTAATTAAGATTTTTTGTCAATTGTATTGCTATTCATGTTAAACCAAAAGTATTTCATATCAGTAGCTAAACTGCGATGTGTCTTTAAATATGGATAGCTTTAATTAATTATCTTTCAAATTTCAATTAGTATTCATCATTTCCCTCTTTATTAATTCTCCTGTAATAACAAAAGTGTCAGTCTTTTATTAATGAATTATGCTATATATGAGTCGGGTGATTAAACCTCAAGGTCTTTCTGTCTTGGTGTGTCTATCTGAGGTGGAGGATGAAAATAATTTCGATACCATCGGGAATTCAAAGAGATAAAGAATAAAAAAAGGGGAATAAAAAAGATTCGTTTTCGATAACTCGATATTTCAGAAAGAAACAGTAATTACTCATTTCATTAGAAATAAATTTTTTATTTATTCGATAAATGCGATACGATACTAATTAATACAATTTTGATGTTACATACAGATAAAAACTATTTGTGGTATCTAGATAACTATACATTCTTATTATGAAACAAAGCCGATTTAAAAATTATTATTTAATATTGTAATTATCTTCCGACTAGTTAGTAGATTAGCATAATTACAAAACCAGAGAAGAATCGGAAATCAATTTTTAAAAAATAATTATTTGAAGTAAAATCTAGGAATGTGGATAAATACTCTATTAAATTATTAATGCGCATTTATACAATGTTTTCGTCTTTTTTTTTTTCAATGCGTTTTTTCCTAAGTAAATAGTTTCGTGCTTTGCACTTTTCGTTGTTTATTATATTATTCATCTAGTAAATTGGAAAATTTAAAAGCACCATGGCATTGTAATTTTTGTATGAAATCAATCCATACATTTCTTTTGAACAAATGTTTCTTATTAAATTGGCTGCACAGTAAATCAACAGACTCTTTTTTAGAAATGGTAATAATAAATTACCTGAATGGCAACAAATCAGCATTAGCGTCGTAAATTATCTTGAATTAATCGTCTCTTTAAGGAACAATAAGATTCTTTTTTAAAAACAAATCAGAATAATGTGCGATAAAAAAACCTTGAGATAGCTTTAAAGTATTAGAAATTAAGAAGAATCCTCTTATTAATTAAATAAATTCATTTAATCTTCTTATTAAATCAAAGAAATTGTTTGCTCAAAAATAAATAAGAATATTCATAATAAAATCTTAAAAAAAAAGTAAGGTATTAGGACATTTTCTCAAAGTTAATCTTTTATTTAGAGATAAAACTTTTATTTAGAGGGAGAACATCCTGTTGTTTTGGTTTTAGGTTTTGAAAGCCTCAAAATGCATAGGAAATCAATTGGTGATTTATCGCTAAGGAGTTATTAGTTTTTCGCTTTTAAGAGTATTAGAAAATAAGGCAGAAGGTTGTCACATTTAAAGATTTATCACCAAAAATCATTTAAAAGAAATTTAATTTGTAATTCGAAAGTTTAAGTCAACAGCAAAGCTGTTGCATTTTTTTATCATGTCAGAACATGATGTTATTTTGGGAATGAGGTAGACAAAAATCCGTAGGTGAGAAGATGAAATGTTATTATCTGCACAGCTCAAAAAAAATCAGCTTTTAATAACGTGTTGCCATCGCATTTATAAAAGCTCTGATTGCTTAGAAAAATGTCATTTTGAACAAGTTATTATTTAAAATAAAATAAATAAGAAATGTGATATTTTTTTAAAACAATAAAAGCAATACAAAGTTTTTTTTGGATCGTTTGCAATACTAAAGTGACTCATTCAATGAAACCATTAAAATGAATAAAAATATAATTTAACTCGCACGAGCACGCGGTGCTTGGCCGTTCAAGAAATGATGTTTTGATATGATATATTGAAATATGCATAACAGATTTCATTTTAATCTTTATTTTCTGTTAAAATATTTTTATCATGTAAAAACATGATGTTGTATTGGTTTGAGGTTTATGAAGCCACAAAATGAACGGATAGGAAATTGGAGATTTATTACTTTTGGGACATCCATTTTCCACTTTTTTTGTTATTAGAAAATAGTAAAGATTGTTGTCACATTTGGTGACTTTTCAACAACAAAAAATAAAAGTTTGGCATGAATGTCCACCATGTACCCGATTCTCGATATATCGAATCATACGTATTCTGACAGTCACACGATGGTTTCAAACCTGTTTAAATTGGTTAATGACTTAAATTAATTAAGGCAAATAATACCTTAAAATAATAATGTCCCCACATGATAGCAAGGAATTTGAGATACCAGATTTCAATTTTTTCAAATTTTCTCCATGATTTTATCATTACAAATGCAGTTTTGTTTCAATCAGTTGAGAAAAAATGTGCCTAACACACTAATCTGATTTTCGGATACTATTAACGCATCCAGACAGTATTCATCAATAAAATCGCTAAGGAATGATACGATAGATTCAGTAAAAATTATAAATACAAGCCAAACTTTAATATTTCGAAACCATTGTACTTCAAAGCGAGATCTGGTATGAAAGTTTAGTAGAGAGTATTCGATACAATTTTGTGTGACCAGCCCAGCTGGTTTCAACTAATATGTTTGAATAATTTAAAAAAAATATTTGAAGATAATATTTGCAGAGCCACCATAATACAAAATGTTTTTTAATATTATAATAATTAAATTTCCGATATATTTTTATCGCTTTTAAAGAAAATGTTAAAATTTATTTTATTAAAAATTTTATAATATTGCTGAAAATATTATAAGTAAATGAATTGCATAAAATTGGAAACGAATCATATAAACGTGAATTATTTTACTTCCAATATACATGTAGTAAGAACTCAGAAGATAAGCAATTAAATTCTATACAATGGTTCTCCATTTTTCAGAAGCCTTTTTAGAATATGGCAATAACATTATCTCTATGCATGCTGAAAAAAATTTCTGGTCAGCATGGTTTTACTCGTAATGAGTGTTTTGGGAATAAATGAATTCCACCCTTTACAAATTTTGGCATTCTCCCAATTTTTCTTTGTTGAGCAGAACCCTGTAGAGAACGGCAATGACTTAGAAATAGTGCAACGCTCTTTTACCGAAGCACTCGATGAATTTCTATAATGGAGATTTGAAATGAGCATTGAAATAGGAACATAAGAATCTCTCTTACCTAATAATATTAATTCAAAACGAGACTGTAATTTAATCTCCACAAAATGTTAGGTTAAAGATAAACAGTAACGATAAATAAATAAATAAATAAGGCAATTTCCCAAAGAAGATCTATTCTATTACGCTTCAATTTCTTTCGCATAAATTTGTCAGTAATTTGGCTTTATGATTTCAATTTCACGAAAAGGTTTTAATATTTTATTGTTATTTTTAATTCATATTATGTGGTGGATTTGGGGAAATTTTTTTCCCCAAAACTTCCCATGTTTAATGGAACTCATATTTCTCATAATCAATGCTACAATTTTTGTTTGATAACACTGGTAAGTTTATATATAAAAAATAATTTTTTTTTTCATTCTATAATTCTCTCAAAAACTTAACATTGCATTTATGCGTCTCTGCTACTAAATAAAAATGAATTATGTCCATGCATATATAAGTATGGACACTCGTCATGAAAGACCATTTAATTTAAAAGTATTCTTTGGAGGATGGGAATGTATCCCAGAAGCAAGTTTTTAAAATTTATGGTAAGAGTTTACAATCGGGTGCCCCTTGATTTTTTGACGCCAAGGCCCAATTCGGTAATCCAACAGTAACTTCAATGAAAACAAAACATTATGGAAACCAGAAGTAGTGCTTCATCGCTGAAATTCGTCTCCGATCCTAGAGGCACCCAAATCTATACTAGATTGAGCCAAATTTTAATCATTTAATTATATTTAGTATAATTAATCAAATTTTAATTATACTAAATTGAGCCAAATTTTTATTATTTAAAAATTTGGCTCAATTTGGTATTTTTCCTTGATAACTTTGGAAATTATTTTTATACCATCTTAAAAATTATAAACAATGCATTTCCAATGATGCCAGTTTTTATCGCATCTTTTTTCTATTTTTATTTACTTATTAAAATATATTTTAAGCTTAATTTACATTAATATATTTCATTACTGAACCTCGAATTGTTTTCGCAATTACTACAAATATTTCTTCTAAGATATTTCTCCGATTGTTGCAGTCGAAAATATGAAGATATACTTATTTTTACATGGTTAATGTTTTCTTTCCAAAACATGCTTTTTAATTACTTTGCTGAAAGTTTATTATTCTTATAATTGAAGTTTAACGATGAACATTTTTTAAAAGTGCATCCATTCATAAATAGTTTCAGCAAGAAAAGTTTCGTGTTAATTGAATACTATTCTTGCTTCCTATTAAAACTCAGATTTTAGATGAGATAATACGAAATTAGAGAGATGTATAACATAATAAACATATGAGAGGTTTGTATTATAATAAGTTTGAAATTTCTTTCAAAATTTCTATTTTCTAAAATTCTTAGCCGAAGAGGCTATTAACAGCGAGTTGCATAAAATATTTAATTGGAAATTTTACCAACTATTAATTCTGATAAATCAAGGGTTTGATAAAGCAGCAAATATAATAATTTTTCATTGTTTATTTTTTTTAAATAATTTGCCACAGTGAAAATATGCTTTACCATGATGAAAATGCTTCATATTAGTTAATCGTGATACGCGCATTCTTTCTGAAGAAATCTAGCGAAATTTGATCGTATTTGTGTGTAGAAAATCGGAGCATTAAGAAAACATCCTACCCGAGCATATTGTCACAGTTTTAATAAATTACTTACTACCTAATAAACAGATATGTAAGTCTTAGCTAAAGTTCTTTTTTCTATCGAAATAGGCCTTTTAAACTTCGATGCTTTTTTTTTACCCACGAATAATTATTATGTTACATATTGGGTTTTCGCCAAGTTCGTTTTTTTTTTTTTTTTGCCAAGAATATGCCTGTAAAAGTTGTTTTCTTTCCAGATTTCTCTCCTAACAGTGAAAAAAACTAACGAATGGTCATTATACTAATGTAGGCGAATTCTTATCAGTTAATGACTTAATTATCATGTGAGGGTACTGAATGATGTATTGGAGTTTATAATATTATACATGCATTTCTATGCCATAAATATATAAAATAAATCAATCTGAAGAAGTTATAGAGAGAAATTTTAAAAAAATCAGGCTGAACCATAGAATAATTTAAAATGGAAATAAATTAGAAATATCTCTTTCCAAATGGAATTCTATTTTTACTTTCTGGTTTTTAAATAAGTTATCTCAATTTTGAATGGAATTCTGGACTAAAGAGATTCCTTTATATTATTACTTTATGAGTTGAATACTTGCATTTATGATTTAATATGACTTAAATATGAAGAAATTAAAAATAAAATGATTAGTTTACTTCTTGTGAAAACTGTATCAGTTCATTTAATTAAAACAATTATTCTTATTTAAGTTTTCAACTATTTTATCATATACAGTTTGTCTGTTTTCCGAAATAATTGCTCTGTCTATTATTAAAACAAGAAAAAGAAAAACCTTTAATGGTTCGAGGTGTATGTGAGGGTGAGGCAGCTATTAAAGTTTACATTGAAAATTAAAACTGCTTACTTATTTTATAATTGGAAAATATAGAATCTGGAAAATCGGCTTTTTGTCAATCCACTTATTTACAATTTATATCAGTGTGGAAACATATCTACGTTGGAAATATAATATTGCTTACCAAACTAAATAGAAGAATGAAAGCATTTTTTTGTGTGTTTTATAAGCAATAGTATACCTTGCTCTATTTGGTAGTTTAATACACATTTAACTCAATTAATATTCTGATTCTGACGCAAAAGAGAGCTTTTATATTGTGTTTTTACATTTTCGAATAAGAAGTACAGAGGAAGTGTTGTAATTGCCCCTCCCCAAAAAAATCGAATATGATAGGAAGGAATTCCTTTTGATAATGCTTTGTTTGGAAATTGCGCAGCTTGCAAAAACTCTACAACCGTTAATCCCTAAAAAAGAGAGTGTTAAAATTACAAAAAAAGTTTATTTTTAGCCTAATAGAATTGATCCAAGCAGTTAATAAGTCTTTTATGAACGGCAGACATTACAATGACGTAATAAAGTTAGCAATTCTAAACATTGAATTTGCGTTGATTTTTATCGGATTATTGATTAAAGTAAAAAGATTTAATCAATACATATAGCTTCACGTCATCAGCATTACATTAGCCAATAAGCAAATGCTGTTGACAAGATATTCGTAAATTAAACAACTAATGAATTGATCTCTTTTATGATTATATATGTCACGATTAATATGATAAATCCTTTAACCCCTTAACTGGTTTATTTTCCTTACTATCTAATAAGATGACATCTCCTATTTTGAGAATATTTTCTTATTTTGATTCAAATTGAAATCCATGGAATACTTGATTTATCTACGTATTCGAAGTCCTTTTACTATTGAATTATATTTGTTTTGAATGATTTATTTTTTGTTTACAACTATCAAAATTCGATTAATTGATGCACGTACGGCGTACGGGTAAACCGGTTAAGGGGTTAATATTAATCATAGCATCGGTTACTATTCATAAATAACAGCCTTTGGCGACCGGAAGGTTTACCAATATTAATGCTAGCCATAATTTTCAATTAAATATTTTATGTAATTTGGTTCCTTAATAGTTTCTTCGCAAAATATTTTTGATTCAAATTTATATACAATATGTTTTGCTATTATGGAAGCTTAAAGCCATTATATTCATTGTATAATGAATCCTTCACTAATTTTCAGTCAGATCCAGTACAATTCGAACTTTAAATTAAAGTGGAAATAATAAAATTTCAATTAATATAAAACATTTTCATTTACTGAAATGGAGCATTTCTTTTCTAATAGGAGTACTGAAAACCGAGTTTTTCGCCAGTGAAATCTTATGTGCAATTCAGAATAATTTTTATAATTTATGTAATATCTCAACGGTATTTGGCTGAGATTTATCATACAATTCAATTTTCAGTTTTATTTCAAAAGGATTTAAATGACTTCAGTTGTAATAGTTTATTTTGTTTCGGTTTGTTAGCATATTTCAAAAGTTATGCAGCTTAAGTTTTATGCATTACTTTGGTTCTCAGGTATCATAATCTGGGATATATACTTGACACTCCTATTTTTAAATAAATAAATAAAGGTTTCTATCTTCTGCGATCAAATTATTATTTTCTGCCTATTTATGGCCTATTTATGATTTTTGAATTTTACAATTTTAGAACAATCAATATTTCTATAATCTTTGCCCAATCAGTCTTGAGAAATCCCGGATGCTGGTTGAAGAATCTTTTTTGAAATGGGCGATAAAGTAATCTAAAAACACTTGTTTTTATAGAATAGGGATGTTCAAATTGTCATAAAACAGTCAGTTTTAGGAATTGATTAAGTTGATTGAAATGTAGCTCTTTTTTTATTTAAAATGTTATCTTCTTAAGAACGTTTTACATCTTAGGGGTCTATATAAAAATATAAATTTCGTAATTCATCAGAGTATTTATTGACTCATATTACATAATATATAATTATTTACTTCGTTTAGATTATTTCTTTTTTTTTAGTTGTATGTCTATTGCTAAAGGTTTACAAATTAGATATTGTGTCCTGAGTAAAGAAGATATCCTGTATACAATAAATCCTGTTTGCCTTAAATAAAACTGAATTACTGAATTAATAATATAGGTTTTGTAAAATACCATCGAAAACTTTTATCTTGCATTTGTATTTTAGCAAATATCACATTTTAAATTTATTTCACTTCATATAAACACGTGTTCAAAATTTTACTTTTCTAGATTTAATTTGCACTGATAGTTAACTTATTTTTTTAATTTGAGATTTTTTCACTGCAATGGCAACATGCTAATAAAAGCTAAGTTTTCCCTTTGCACGTTTAGCAGGCTAGTACAGGCTAAATTTTATTTTTATTTTGTACAATATAAATTGTAAGAAATTTTGTTGGAAATACAGTTAAAATATTTTAAAAATTCATCGAAACATTGGTATTATTAAAAAGATAATTTTCTGAATTTGAAGATGATGTAAAAACTATTTTTGGGATTTAATATTTGCGGATGTTATCTGAGGGGAAAGGCCAAAATTTCGTTTACTTTTTAATTAAAATTAAAAAATATTGGCCAAAACAAAGCTTTATCTAAAGTATGCATGGTGCTCCTTCTATCCAAAGTATGCATTTGTCAAATTTGGTAGCTCTAGGTCAAACGTTCCGAACCATACAGCTGCAACATACATACACACTTTTATCAAATATTTGTAAATATTAGTATCAAATACCAGTATTTGTATATCACTAATTGTAGAAATAAACTTGATTCTGATTGCTTTAAACCTTACTCCTAATTGTTTTGTCAGCAAAATATTCTTAAAATTTTAATTTTAATTGTCATGTAAATCGTACAATTTTATTTAAGTTCAAATGGTACTCTTCATTTTCTGTTATCTCAGATTTTCTATCCTCCTACTGGTGTTTTGTGAAAAGGGGGTGCCAGCTCAGGTGTCGTTCTCTTCATCTGATCACGGTTCAAAAGTACGAGACCCATCCCGAAACAGCCCTAGAGTTGCTTTACAATGGGACATTAATAAAATAAAACAAACAGCACAGACCTTCTATCACCTCAGTTCTTTTGTTTGATAAAATAGATAATTAAGTTTCACCTAGTTCAATATCATATTTGTTTGAATTGAAGCCCTTTTTAAATGAAAAAATAGGACGAAGAATAATTTATTTCTGTATTTTAACATTTCTGCAAAATATATTTAATGGTTTAAATAATATATAGTAGAGAATGATGAAAGCGATCTGAATTGTTTTTCTCGAAAATGATATTTGTTTTTGTAATATACTCAGAATATTTTTAAAAAATTGATTAAAACTAGAGAAAAATATTGCATAATTGACAATAATAGACAAAAATTAGCATAACTGAAAAGAAAATTTTCAGAAGATTAGGAAGATATCGAAATAGTTTTTGAATGCAGGGAGTTCAATCATTAAAATCTCGAGGTCAAATTTTTTAAGGTAATAATTCTTTCTCGCATACTTCATGCACGAGATATTTAAAAAAGGCTGAAAATATGATACGAAATCAAAAATTATTTAATATATATCGAAAATATTTATTATTACCTTTTGAATTATCAAAAATTATTTCTAATAAATTATTTGTGCAAGGATAAGAGATATTAATAATTCAGACTGCTTTATTACACAAATGAATAATCTAGTAAAAGGACTAAAATAGAATTTAAAAAATTAATATTTTTTAAGCAAGAATCTTAAAATGATTGCATATATGAAAAGACCATTTCCAAATTTTTTTTAGATCGATATCTCCGGCGTTAACCTCTTGGTTAATTTCTCATTCTTTTTTCTAGAGCGAAAAAAAAAAATTCTTGGGAAATTAGATCATTATCACTCGCTTACTTGAATATTTTGCATTCTTGGGTTATAGCTGCTTCTTTAATGGAATATAAATGCCTAAAAAAAGACAACACGAGATCAGCTTATAATCATAATGCATATTAAATTATATCGATAACACATAACTATGTTCAGATATAAGTTTGAAATATCTCCAGAAAATTATAACAAAAGCAGACTTTTATCACATTTATCAAACTTTTTATAAGGTAGTCTATTTTACTTTGGTAAAAATAGTTTTTTTTTGTTTACTAAATAAGTCAGTCAGTCAGTCGTGTTAAATTTAGCAATAATTTGTTAAGCAATATGTTTACTAAGCAAGAAGCGGTCAACCGTAATCGTTAGCGATTTCAGTTTTCACTGCTGATCGTTACTGCATTTGTTGAATTACCTTCACTCAATGAGTTGTTACGAGAGAGAAAGTGACATATCAACAGAGGGATATTGCACATAGAGGAATTTGGTAAGATTGAATTTGAAAGTATTTTCAATTTGTATAATGAAAATTAGAAGTTGAAAAGACATTTAAGTATATATTGGATTCGAATAAAAAATGTTGGGCAGTCATTTTTCAATCATCATTAAAATTACTTAAGTATTTGGCAGCAAAGAACTCAAAAATTGTTAAATTATTAACTATTGATATTGTCTCAAAAAGAATATGCTCTATGTAGCTGGCTTGGCTGAGAGAAAAAGTTCTACCTTATGATGCACAAGGGTGCTGGTATCTCAGCCAATTAGCATTACTTTTTTTAAATTTTATTTTAAAGTTATTGTTACTCTTTTGTTAATGTCCCAGAACTTTCTAGAAAATTCTATATGATTCCTGGCTTTTATGTGAAGGTATAAAGTGGGATTTCTACTAACAGTGGGATCAATTTTCTTGACTGCAGGTGACGAGTTGCTGAAGGCTAATAAACTTGATATTGTTTTACTTTATTGACTTGCTATTATTTGCAGCTTCGTGACAGTATATTTCAGAATTTTGAATTTTAAATCATTTAAAAGATTATTTCTTACATTCTGTGTTGTTTTTATCTGGTATAAATGAAGCCAAATAAATATTAACTGCCTTCGTCACAAAATTATAAATTATATAACCTGTTTTCACAGTAGAAATAAATTTTAGAATTTATACATAAATATTTAAGGAGAAGTACAGTTTAAAAATATAAGGTTTATATCTTTGAAATTAATTTTAAGTAATTGTTTGGTAAAATTCTTAAGAAAATAATTAGCAGATATTTCTGTTAATTTCCACTTTTATTTTAACCGTTATACAATAAACATTGTTTTGCTGTGGTATTTGTATACCTTTATAATATTTTTATTTTATAAAATTCTTGAAATTTAGATATTAGAAAGAAAAAAAAGGCTGGAATAATATTTTGATTTTTATTACTATTTTTGAAATAATTTTTATCGTACAGATACTATTTCGATTTAAAAAATCTTCATTAAAATAACAATTGTAAAATGAGAAGAATAAATCGGATTTTACAAACCCATGTTTAATGAAGAAATATTTTTGGTGTTGTTCGAAATTTCAAAATTTTCAAATATTATAAAATTAATATTTGACAACACACACACACACACACACACAAAGAATAGTAATCGTCAAAAAATTTGAACTCGAACTTTTGACGAATCTCCCAAATTTTAGACCTCTCTGAGTTCGAAAAACACAATTTTAGACAATTTCCATCTGTCTGTTTACGACAAAGTTGACTCAAAAACGCTTAGAGTTAGACGTTTGAGATTGGGCATATGGTCTTCACAAAACTTGCAGAATTCTATCAAATTTTGAAGAACATCTGTTCTATGAAATTCCGTACGTCCAACTGTTATAATATAAGTTAATACGCAGAATCGTGGCCGAAATCATGGAGAAGACAGGTTGAATTTTTAAGTTCTTATTGTTCCTTTACGGGAGCAGGCATTATTTACAAGCGAAACCGATGTGCGCAACACAGAATGACACAATAAGGAATTGACGGAAAAGCTAAGTGTACCAAAAGGGGACAGGAAATCCCTGATTTTAAATCCCAAGACTTTGATAGGGAAAATATTTTTTATAAAGCTTCAAAAATCAGATTTCAATGAGGATTTTCATGGCAGATGCCTAAGAGGCAAGGGAAACACAGGGATCTTTTTAAAGGTATTTTGTTTAGGTCAGCAATTTTCATCTCTCCCACGGAGTGTGAGAAAGTAAGCGGCGTTTAGCCGCTTCAGCAATTAAACACAGCTTCTGTTGAATTAATTAATTAGAACGAGTGGAAAGGATCAGGAAATAAGAGAATATTTTAGAATGATATTACTGTGGGCTAAATTAAGATAAAGCTTTGGAAATTAATTGGGTTTTAATTTTATATATATATATATATATATATATATATATATATAT
>JAOUZG010040215.1:3265784-3278265 GCA_026289955.1 Argiope argentata
CTTGTTTAAAATGTTTAAGACAATTACTGATCCCGCCGACTGTGAGATTCGTTCTGTTATCCGTTTTTTAAACGCAAAAAATGTGAAACCGGCTGAAATTTACCGTGAAATTAAAGAAGTGTATGGTGAAAACGCGATGAGTGATGGAATGGTGCGGAAGTGGGTTAGAATGTTTAATGAAGGTCGAAAAAATGTTCACGATGAGGCTCGGAGTGGTCGGCGTTCTCTTGTCAATGACGATCTGATACGGAAAGTTGATGAAAAAATCAAAGAGAACAGACGATTCACAATAACGATACTTTCAGACGAATTTCCACAAATTTCACGTACTGTGTTGTACGAAATTGTTGTTGACAAATTAGTCGTGTTTATCATCGTTGGCGGCAAGTTTCTACGAGGAAGGCATAGGAAAACTCGTCACTCGCTACGACAAGTGTTTGAACATTGGTGGAAACTACGTAGAAAAATAGTTTAAGGTTTGGTCTTTCATGTAATAATAAAATTTGTTTGAAAAAAAATGTTTTGTTCTATTTATTAAAAAACGGTACTTACTTTCCGAATATGCCTCGTATATAGAGCATATGGAGTTTTTGCTAATCTTACTTTCGCCATGTACCTTAGTTTATGTCCCGAATCTCAGTGAGATATATGCGTTGATAAGAAATTGTTTCTCTCCTTGTTTCTAATTTTTGGAATAAAAAAGCATATTTGATACGGTCTTGGAAATGATGTCCTTTTAATTTAAAGTATCAAATTTTAAAAGAATTTTTTCTTAAAATAATTAGATGTAGCAAACTGGTATCTATTTTTTTACATATTATGATTATGATGGGTTCGAAACAGGTTTCGATTGAGTATTCTGCGTATTCTTTATTTATGTATATTTGGATCTTATTAGCCAATTAAATGGTTTATTTTATCTGCAATTTAATTAATATTTTCTATTTCAGAAATTTATTTTGTCATTTCGATTCAAAGGGAAATCTATCGAAAACTTGAGACATTTGTTTGTCCCGCGTAATAGCATCATAGCATTCAATAGGATCATTGCATTCATGAATAGTTTGATTTCTGTTTAAAAGTGTAAAAATTCTGTAAATCGATGCACGCATGGCATACAGCCAAATAGGTTAAGGGGTTAAGACAGTCGTCGTCGTCGTCCATGCATGCAGTGGTGCCCGGATCTTAGAAACGGGATGCTCACCATATTTCTTTAAATTTTATGCGCAAATAAAAATTAAAATCTTATGTTCAGTATTTTTTCAATTCCTACCACTGTATGTCCATAAGGAGATCTCTGGCCGACAGTCGTCTATGTTTACGGCGGGCGTCATAGAAACAGGCGTCGATAGGGAGGATCCATTTCGAATGGGTGGAATCGAACCGAAGTCTGCGGGGGTATTCTTTATCTTGGCGAAAAAATGAAGCGATAAAAAATTATTGCTCATTTGTATTCTCGCTTTTGCCGGAGTTGCTCGTATCTTTATATTTGCTTAGCTTACTTCTTTTATATTTTATTAATATTTTCTTTGGTTAATATTAACTGCATTTCATTATTTAACAATTTTTGTCTCTCGAATTTTGAGATCCTTTAAAATGCCTTTTCGATTTAAGAATGGAGAGACTTTAAAATCACAAGCACGTAAAATTTTGCATAATGTTATAGAATTTTGCTTGAAACTTGCTGAAAATTCGTATTGGGAAAAAGATGGGATTTTAGAAGAACTAGTAGATGAACTAGTAATTCAGATTGGAAGTACTGAATCGGATTCCGATTCAGAAGAAACGGAATCTTATCACAGTGATTTAGAATTCTTTTAATTGAAAGTATACAACTGTCACACTATCTTTGATAGTTTTGCACTTTTTAAAAAATAATTATTGTGTTTTATAAATAAAAAGGGAATTTTAAAATTGCTTTTTTTGTTTCATTTCAGTTAGTCTAATCGTAAGTTATAGAAGATATAGAATTTTATTTAATTTATTTCCTGAAGCTTCGAAATTTATTTGATTCTTTTTTGTTATTTTCTATTTTTTCAAAAATGTGCTCTTGTTTTCTGTTATTCAATGTGTCGATAATCAAAAGTTTCAGCTTAACATACTTTTGATTATCCTTAAAATTTGATAAAATGTAATTGTTAATTTTGAGTTTCGAAAAATAGTATATAGATCAAAAATAAATAAATTTATTTTGGAGAGGTTTTAAGCATATTTAACAATGGATATTTTACTTTGTAACAGCAACCTTTTATAAAAATTATGAAATAATTACGATTATTATGTTATTATTTTTATGTTGAATTAGACAGATTACTTCGCGTTTGCTGAGGAGAATTTGATCTTAAGTAGTTACATAAATTTAAAACAAATAAAATGAAAATTAATTTTTTGTCACGCTGGATTCTACTTAATTTTTTTTTCTTCTTGTGCAGTCGTTAGACATATAAATAATTATCCAGTTTTTCTATTTGATTTACTCTGTTCTTTCTGTACTAATTAAAAAGGAATTTCTATATTATTTTAACAGGAATAATATATATTTTCAAAATGCCAAGTATGCAAATGATTTTCAGCCCAGTGAATTATTTTTCGAATTTGCTTTCGAAAATTAAAGGCAATATATCAATACCACCAATTAGGCGTTAAACGCGCCAACGTAAGAAACTTGAATGAATTTCTACCTCTGCGAAATGGAATCTTCCTGAAGTAACCTGTTTCTATAACGACCGCCGTAAGCATAGATGACTGTCGGTCAGAGATCTCCTTATGGGCAAACAGTATAAAACTCACACTCTCCCTATATATATATATATATATATATATATATATATATATATATATATATATGAAATTTTCAATCGTCAATAAATTATTTTTTAATCTATCCCTTCAAGTTCAAGTATTTTTTTTTAATTTGTAGTGGGTGACACTTGATGTTCATACAGTTTTTTCAAATATTAATTCATTAATTTTTTATTAATTAATTAAAAACTAACTTCCTCTTAAAAAATCTTCATTTATCAGTCGCCAAATAAGTACAAATTCAGTTTGTTTTTTCCACAGGCTAATGATGTTAGGTTTAACATGTATTCGGCCGATTATTTTAAACGATTCTGTTTATTTTTATAAAGTTTGATGCATCAAAAATTAAACATTGTTAGTTAATCTATTTTCTCGATTCATGTTGAAGTACTTTCGAAGTAAAATAATTCAGAATAAAGAAAATTAGAAATTTCTAATCTACATTGTGTTACCCCAACTGGCGTAGAAAATTCACACGTTTTGCGTTGTCGCAATTGGCTTTGAATTCCCAATTTGCGTTGAAAATTCAATGCTAGAATAATTTTTTGATCAAATATTTAAATTAATTGTAATTGTTAGGCCGGTATAACCTGGTTATTAGGGCGTTGGATCGTTGGGCTGCGAGTTCGAACTTGCCAACTGAAGACTCTCCGTGTGTAGTGCACGTTAAACCTGTCGTGGTGAGAAAGCTCTCCATGTGGAGAGTAATACCACTGGGGGTGCTGGGTCAGAGGTGATCGTTCTCTGTTTCAGATCTAATTTACAATCTGTGGATGAATGAATGAAATGCATGAGTGAAGCCCGTCCCGTTAAAAGGCTTTGTGACGTATGTGAGCTAGAAATCAAGACTTCTGCCCTCGGGTGATGAGAGGTTCACACTCTCAGAAATTATTTCACCCCTCCTTCCGCTGTAAAGCGGCATACGGGAACAACAATTGTAATTATTTATTAATTAATTATTAATAAAAATTAACTAAAGTAAAATTTTCCCTAACTTCCTAAATTTTTTCTAATAACCTAAGAAAGAATTGATTTTTAAAAAAAATATTGCTTTTTTATATTACTTGCTTTATTAATCTTCTACGTATACCAGAAATGCATATTATCCGCTTTTCTTGTTTCTTGATCAGAATTTTCCGGCGCATAGACGACAACCACAGCGGGGACTTGAATTTCGAAGAATTCGTGAAAGGAATACGAGACACGGGTCTTAACGTGACGGAGGAAGAGGCGGAGGCTATTTTCAAACACTTCGACAAGGACGACTCTGGGACCCTCAAGTACGACGAATTCTTGCGAGCAGTTAGAGTAAGTTTAGAAGGGACAATTTCATCCATTTTTTGCTTGCTGTGGATCGAAACTTATACATTTGCATTTTGTTATATCTATTGCTATCACTTTCAAATTTCTTTATTTCTACGAATGCAAACTTTTCCCTATATATTCAGATAATGATAGATATCCTAGGAGGGAAACTAGATAACTGCCTAGAACTTTTATAGCACTAACAGTTCTCTTAATGTACTTTATTTTTCTAGTAGTAATCTACATTCTCCTTATATATTAATTAGCAGATACATGACGGAATCGAAGAAACTTGTGAAATTCGAGTGGTCAGAAATACGTCAATCTATATCGCGACACAATATCAAAAGTTCAAAAGAGAATGACATTTTTCCTAGATTTTTACGATGAAATTTTTATAGGGATATTTTAACAGCTGTAATTTAGGATAGGGAAATTTACGCATCTTTAAAAGAAGGTTTCAAACCATAAGGATTTTTAATCCATCTCTCAGAGCGAGAAAATCTGCGTAATTTACAGTTTTGTAGAGCGCGAGTTAAAAATAATTAAATAAAAAGTGAGATTGGTTCATGAAATAAGAAGAATGAAATTATTATGGGCTAAATTAAGATAAAAATCGGGAAATTAATTAGGATTTAATTTAGACTAAGAGATATCCTTACATATATATGCAAAATGTAGGATTTGCGAAACAATCTGTGCCACTGGGGATGAAATTATGCAGATCGCAAAAGAAATCATAATTTTTTTTCTGCTCATAGTATTGAACAATTAAATAAAATGATAAGATCATCACCCAGAATTCTATAAACAGGAAAGCTATAGAGACAGAAAAATACATAGATCCAAATTATACAGTGATACTGTTCGTTTCAATATTCTGAGACGACAGTTTTTCGACGATTCTATCCCACCAAGGTGTGAGACCCGGAATTATTAGCACATTTCCGGAATTCTGCATACTTTGAACAAAATTTCAGTCCTATTAGATACTTTTTCGTTACTTTTTTTCAAGTACACTTGAGTGTTGTGCCGCATTTGACCGTATTATTTTACTGTAACTCAAAATATATTTATTTTATTTCCATGAGTAATTCAAATTTATTAAATGAAGACATCTCTTTTGTTTATTTATCCTATAACCCTTATTTTGACGAATTAAACCTGTCTTAACGCATGCGCTAAATTGCAGAGTTTTTCAGAATCCATTGGCAAACAATAAATCTGAGATGCAAAATTTTATGCAAATTAAATTATAATAAAAAATATTTAAAAAACATAAAAGCTTATTATAATAAGGTTAAAAAAGAAAGGAAAGAAGGTAAACAATAAACAAAATGACTTAATTATCTCTTTGCATGGGCAGAAGTTGGCCGACATAAGTATTTTAGCTCTTTATGTTTAAAGATTCACTTTTTTTATTGTAATACAACGAATTTTTTATTGGGTCTGTAATCAAACTCCTTTAAAATATTATATAAAAATATTTGGCAGTACTTACACATTTCTAATATTGAATGATTCTATTTATTTTGTTTACATTTTATTAAAAAAAGCTTTCTCGTTCCGCTCAGAACTGTAATGAATTTGTAGAGACTCAGTCATTTTCACTTTTACATAAATCTGAAATAATCGATAATATCGCAATACTGTAAACTACCTTCTCCCTCTCAGCGACAGTAGCCGATTCTCGAATGTAATGAGCATGTTGTTAGATGAAAGGCTATGAAATTACAAACCATTATAAGAACCCGAGCAATTAGATACTCAAGACGTGCACAGTTTCCGTTTCCATGCGGCAGTAGCGCCACTTGAACTGCGCGAGTAAAATGAATGGAATAGCAAAAAAACTACAAGAACAATAAAAATTAAAAATATCTCACTTTACAAGGAAAAACATAGACATCAAGCTACCAATAAAATATTTTAAGAGAAGTTATAAAAATCCAATATTTCCAGCGAATCAGATGGTCGTTAAAAACTGTTAATCTGTCTTACAAAAGTATGTTTTTGTGTGTGTGTCTGCGGTGTCTTGACAAATCTTTATCACTTACAGCCATGTTTCATTTGCAACTTAATAAGCATTGAAGCCTCACTTTTAAAATTGAATGCAGAATATTTTTATTTATTATTTTGCATTGCTTTGAGTGATTTTATGCTTATATCCGCCGGTAACGTTATGTCTCCTTATAGTAGAAAAACAATAGTTCAGGCTAAAAAAAAACGATATTTCAAATTAGCATTTTGTTTCTTATTTAGTTCACTGAGTTATTGGACAAATTTTAAAAGTTTAAAGAAAAATCATTTTCCTCGAAAAATTTCAAGAAATGAAATGTTGGCACCCAACAAGGCTCTCTCGTCAACTTTTTTAAAAATTTTGAATTTATAGTTTAAACATTTCATTTCAAACTTTACAAGACCAATAAAGATACATTTTTTCTGGGTAATTCTTTCCTGTAGAAATTTTCTGATCCATGACAAGAAAAGTAGACCAGTGCGGGGGGGGGGGGGCTCACGTCTTCGCTGATTTTCAAGAATCCAAATTTGAGAATCAAAACTTTTCAAAATTATTTTTATGCAATTTATTTTTATTTGTTTCTTATTTTCATTCTATAATTCATCTGATTATATTCTCACTCTGAAGAAAAAGGAATGCATAAATTCGTTTTATTTCGCTTCATAATTGTATTTCATGCTATTATGCTTTTGATCTCACTGGCGTTCGGTATATCACAAGATACATTGCTGGTTCTGCTAGTTTCCAATAAATAAAAATACTGGTGAATATTTGCATAATCATCATGAACATTGTATATAATCATATTATAAAATATAATATTTGCATACAATGAAAGAATATAATTGATTCATGAAAGTTTCGCTCAATATGTTTCATGCCTCTAATTATCTATAAGATTTATAAATTTCTAAATTGTGAAACTAGTGGCAATATTAAACCGTCAATATGCAAATAATAAAACATTCTATACAGTTAACACTTTGAAATGCTGCAAAGCAAATGAGATGTAAATATTTAAAAGTAATTACATTTTTTTATTTTGAATTACAATAATTCGAAAATAAGCAAATTTTATAAATTGAAAATAAATTAGATTTAAACATTATTTTTATATTTACTTATCTATGGTTATTTTTATCATGTCAGAACATGATGTTTTTCTGGAGATGAGGTTTTTGACGTCAACAAAAATCCGTAGGCGAAAAATAAAAATTTTATTATCTGCACGAACATCTCAAAAAAATCAGCTTTTGTTAACGCGTTGCCATGTATTTATAAAACTTCTGATTTTTTTAAATGAATAAGTTGATGACTATCACAAATAAAACCTTAAAAAATGTCATTTTGAGCCCGTGATTATATAAAATGAAAAAATAGGGCTATATTTTTTTAAGCAATCAATGCGATACAAAGTATTTTTGGATCGTTTGCAGTACTAAAGTGACTCATTCAATGAAACAATTAAAATGAATAAAAATATAATTTAACATGCATGCGGTGCTTGGCCGTTAAAGAAATTATGATCTGACATTGAAATATGCATTGCAGATTTCATTTTAATCTTTATTTTATGCTTACTTAATTCTTACCATCTGCAATTTGACTTCAAATCGCTAATGATTTAGTGAAGATAAGATGACTAACTTAGAAGAAACGATTTAGTTTTCAGTTTAACCTAGCGGTTATGCTATTTATGTTTTGTGGGAAGTGGAATTTTTTTTTAAACATGTATTTTCTACTTGAAAAAAAAAAAAGATATCTGTACATATCCCTAACACGGGAAATTTTTCAACCAGGACATACAAACCAACATTTAGAAATCTTTTTTAAGAGATACATCATTATAACATGACATGCGCTCATAAAATTTTCATCAATTTTTTAAAAAATGTCAACTTATAAACTACTTTCTTTAGACAAAAGACCCAGCTAATAAAGAAAAAAAACCTGTTATTTCACTGTAATGCATGAATCATTATATCGGTAAGGGTAAAAAGGGGGGGGGGTACTTGGGATGGAAAGTTGGTTTTGCATCGTTCGTTGGCGTGCTCCCTTGCAATATTTTTAGTGAACACTCAAGCATATGACAGAAATTGTCTGGTCAGTTTCGGAACTTCACATTGAAATCTGATCGTGGCACGGAATATTTCATTTTCTATTATTATTTCTACGTATATAAATAACTGAAGAATTTTTTTAATCCTGCTCAAATGGCCATGGACTTGGAATCAAAGAGTTGGTGGAGGTTAAAAGCCTCTAAATTAAGGTTTGTTTCCGTGAAGCCGGTTTCACCTGTTGTAGAATCTGGAAATTTTTACTAATAAGGACAAGTGTGCATACATGTTAAGAGAACCATCTGGCGTAGAAGTATCAGGTATCTTTACAAATATATTTTATAGCGTAAAAATATGCAATTAAGGACGATTTTTTCAAAAATTTTAATTAATTCAAAAACTGAGTAAGATTTGAATGTTTTTTTTTTGGCAATTACTTTCGAAAATAATATTACACAATGAATTTTTACGTTTTAAATTTAATAAAATAATGTTCTTAATTATATCAATTTAATCATATAACTTTTTCTTAAAATTTGAGAATTTTTCGAACACAATTTTTGGTGTAAATTTCATCAAAACATTTCATTGTTGGTATGGAATTAAAGTGTTTGTCATTGTTTTATCAAACATTTCATTGGGTGATTTTTTTTCATTGTTGAAAGATTAAAAAAAAAGGAAAAAATCTAATTTTCAAATCAGTCAACATGAAAAATATAGTAGAATTATAACAAATTGAAAGACAAAACATATTTAGAATATTTATATGCGTGAGTGCTAAGTATCATGATTTTATTTAAAAAGTTAGTTTCCAGAAAATTATTTTAAAAAAACCGTTAGTGTTTTAAATACTGTAGTTTTAATATCTATCATAATTTTTAAAAATATTCTGTATAGAAAATCATGAGCCTCAACTTATAGTGAGAGATTTAATTGAAACTAAGCACAATAGATATTATCGATGAACTAACTAGTTGATGAAGGTAAAGTAAACTGACACCTTTTTAAAATAAATCTTATTCATATTGTTACGTTTTTAGCGTAGCGGGTTCGGATTGAATGGACTTTAGTTGAGGACAGCACAAAAAAAATTTATTTACATCTATTTACAGTTATTTACAGGATAATTAATAAAGTAAAAATTTCAGATAAGTACAATTCAGCAGTCAACAGTCAATTACAGCGTAAATTCAAGTCTTACGCACGATAAAAACAGACTACAAAACAGTTATCGTATAGCACAGCAACAGTTAATCACAGCGAGCTCAACAACACAGCGTTAACAGCAAACGCAAACACAGCTCACGAATCCTTTAGTCCAGCGAGACGCTGTTTATTTCAGAGCAAACTCTCAACTAACTAACTCACTACGGCTACTTGTCCTTATATAGCCGAAAAAGCTCGTGCGCTGAATCTCGTGGAAATTCTCAAAACAACGCGCACAATCTAGCGGCTACTAGACTATTCCTTTCGCCAAACCAATCAAGCTGGCGCGAGGCTCCTCGCCAACGTCGCCATCTTTGGCGAGTTTTCGTGCCGCTCGCCCGCTTGTAACATTGCCCCCTCCTCAAGGACAGCACGTCCCGGGCAGTACAGACCCTGAGCAGAAGACACTCAAAAGTAACAATACCATACACACAAAATTACAGACAAAATCATTGAAAAAGAATTAACATAAAGAACACTATTTACAAATATACAGGTCATATTTACATAAATGAGGTAACCATGGTTTCAACTAAGTATTTGATAAGTCACCATAATAAGGAGCTAGCCGGTCGTAATGTACTACTCTTGGTTTTGAGTTCGGTGACTTCCTTATTCGAACCACGACGTCATTCAGTCTTTTCAGAACTGTATAAGGGCATTCCCAGGAAGACTGCAGCTTCGGAGAGAGTCCCTTTTGTCGAATCGGGTTCCAGAACCATACCTTGTCACCTTCCTTGAATTCATGTCCGGTAGCTTTTGTGTCGTACCTGGTCTTCATCTTTTCCGTCGCTATGTTGATCCGATCTCGGGCAAACCTGTGTACGTCTTCTAAACGGGCCTGGAGGTCTTGAACATAATCCACAGGCGAAGAAGGTGTATCCTGAGGACACCCGAACTGAGGATCACAGGGCAGTTGAAGCTCTTTGCTATTTCCATTGTGTCCGAGGAAGAGGTCTCAAGATGTCAGAGGCCTGTCTTTCAAATGGTGCGCCCACATTATCCGGCTGTAACGTATCACGACTGTGTGTTTTCGGTCCTTTACGGGCGTTACAGTCATCACATGTTCTGCACCATTCTCGAACATCCTCTTTCATGTTGTTCCAATAGAAACGCTCCCGGACATTACGAGTTGTCTTCATGATTCCGAAGTGACCACCTGAAGGACTGCTGTGTAACTCCTTCAGTACTTGATTTATCCTTGATCGAGGAAGTACAAGTTGCCACTTAAATGACTTCCCATCTTCGGACTCCCATTTTCTGTACAAGATACCATTCCTAATTTCGAGTGAATTCCAGAGAGCCCAGTAACGTTTAGCTCCCGTACTGAAGCTTGAAATGTCCTGCCTTTTAGGTCTTGAATCGTTTGATTGCATGAATTCCATAATCAGTTTAATATCTGGATCATTCATTTGTTCCTTGCGAACCTCTTCATCACTACATGGATCAGATTGAGGTGGGACGGCTTCTGCGATCTGGCGCACAGTTGATGTATCAATCCCATGTTTCTTTTCCGCCGAGGAGCAGTTGCGACAACCCTCAGAGCAGGGTTTTCTTGACAAGGCGTCTCCATTTCCTCTTCCAGATCCCAAATGGAAAAGAGTCACGACTTCTGATGTGGAGTGCAGGGAGTTGTTTTTGAAATCGATTACAAAATCATACTTCTTCAGAAAGTCCATACCAAGTATGAAATCATTTGCAATTTCCTCTACGTAGACGACATGGTCATAGGTAGCATTTCCAAATCTAATTTCAATATTTATTTTTCCGATAATCGGGATTCTGTCACCATTGACCGTTTCGAGGGTGACGCAGGACGGTGTCCAGAGAATTTTCCTCCCAAGTCGTTCTGCAACATATCTACGCATGATGGTTACGTTGGCTCCTGTGTCAACGATCATTCGGCAGGGGACTCCGTTGACGAAGGCTTCAACAAATACACCATTTTCACAGCCACCTCTGGAAGATATTTGTAAAACTCTAAAACTGTTTTCCTGGTTGGTTCTAGAAGAGTCTTTAACCCGTTTATCTAAGCGGACTGGACAGTTCCTTCGAACATGGCCCTCTTCGCCACATTTCCAACATTTTGTTGTTCTCTGGCCATGTTTGTTGGACCTTTCACATCTTTTCCGGATAAACTGGAAAATTGTTTTCATCATTTCGAATAGATTTTGCAGCGAAGGATCCGATGCATCTTGAACCGTAGCACCTCTAACTGAATGGCGATACATCCTTGCAGCTTGTTGAGCGGCTTCAATTTTCATGGAATAAACCAAAGCTGCTTTTAAATCCTTCAATTCAGCCATTCGCAAGGACATTTGTATCTCTGGATCCCTCACACCATCAATGAAATACTGCAGGGCAAGAGTTTCCCGTACCTCAGCAGGACAGTCGGAGAAGGCAAGATGGGAGAGCCTCTCTACATCTGCTGCAAGCTCTTGCAGGCTTTCATTCGATCGTTGTTGTCGGATCTTCAATTGAAGACGGCTATAGTCCTTGAGGCATTTTTCTCCGAAGCGCAACTCCAGAGCGTTTGAAAGAGCATCAAAGTCCAGATGTTGATCTTCGGGAACAGTTCTTAAAATATCAGCAGCTTCAGCCCGTAGTGATGCAACCAGTTGACGAGCCTTCGTGACTGGATCCCAACCATTGGCTTCTGCGACGATGGAGAATTGAGTCTTGTAGACTTGCCAAGATGTTTTTCCGTCGTAGGTGGACACTTTTATGTTTGATTAGGCACAGGTTGAGCTATTTCAGACTCTCGAACATTCGGAGATTGGTTTTCAGCTTTTATCTGGGCACCTTCCATTCTCTTCAATTTTTCCTCGACTTTCCTCTCAATTTCTTGCTCAAAGGTGTTAAATCTTTCATCAAATTTCTCTTCAACTCTACGGAGATTTTCCCCATTCTGTTCACAACTCTGCTGAATATTGTGAATCTTTGTGTCGTTCTCTTGAACCTTTTCCGCTAAAGCATCTATTTTGGAATTGATTGCTTCAACGATATTAGCTTGGCCTTGTTCTATCTTCTTCTCCATCTTTTCTTGCCCTTGTTCTATCTTCTTCTCCATATTCTCTTGGCCTTGTTCTATCTT
>JAOUZG010040215.1:3278275-3302781 GCA_026289955.1 Argiope argentata
TCTATCTTCTTCTCCATATTCTCTTGGCCTTGTTCTATCTTCTCCATCTTCTCTTGCCCTCGTTCTATCCCTTCTTTCATTTCTTTAATGAAAGCAAAAAGCTGTTCAAATTTTGCTTTATCTGCTTCCTCCATCGCTCTAGTCTTCACCATTCAACCCCACTCCTGACACCAGTTGTTACGTTTTTAGCGTAGCGGGTTCGGATTGAATGGACTTTAGTTGAGGACAGCACAAAAAAAATTTATTTACAGCTATTTACAGTTATTTACAGGATAATTAATAAAGTAAAAATTTCAGATAAGTACAATTCAGCAGTCAACAGTCAATTACAGCGTAAATTCAAGTCTTACGCACGATAAAAACAGACTACAAAACAGTTATCGTATAGCACAGCAACAGTTAATCACAGCGAGCTCAATAACACAGCGTTAACAGCAAACGCAAACACAGCTCACGAATCCTTTAGTCCAGCGAGACGCTGTTTATTTCAGAGCAAACTCTCAACTAACTAACTCACTTAAGAGTAAATTATCGAGGCACCTAGCCCCGGAACGGGGCTTATCCTCGGGCTTTGCAATGTTGACTGAAGCGCTGCACAAGGTAGACTGGCATGGACTGAGAAGTTGCATAGAAGCCGCGACCCAAGGGGGCATGGCTACTGTGAGAGGGTGCTTTGTGAATGGCTGTTGGCTTTGCGTTGAGGTTACTATAAAAGGAAGTGACTGGGCTGATTTTTATGGAGATATTGAGTCGAAGAGAATGAATAGCTTTCTTAGAGGGTCTGTTGCAGTTTTCATTTCTTTGATACCTTTTTTGAGATTGGGGAAAACTTGAAATAGGGATTTGATTTCTCTTAATAAGTCAAAAACATCAGCAAGATCAGAATTAGAGTTGAACGTGTTATTTACATAAGACGGGGGAACATTAGGAGTAGGTAGTTGTTCAGGGATATTAGTTCTGAGCATTTCTGAATAAGCAATATTAGGTTTAACAAAATTAGACTTGAAAAGATTAGATCTGATATTCTGGGGTGAATCAATTTTCGGGAACTTTGGGCATCCGCGATAGGCGGCAGTGTGACCAAATTGATCGCAATTGATGCACTTCGGGTTGTCAATTTTATTTTTAAGGGGGCAATTCCTGGTCTGATGATCACTATTACATTTTAAGCATCTGGGTTTAAGAGCACAATTACTGGATACATGTCCAAAAAGATTGCAGTTGTAGCACTGGGAGATCAAATTTCTGCCTCTGTAGCGTTCAATGGTGATTTTAAGATAGTCTAGATGAGTGAGATTATAAATTTCCTCAACTTGGTCGTTTTTATTTAAATCTACTAATAGGATTGGTAGTGGGCGTCTGGTTTTAAATTGCATTAGCCTGGTAATTTTTCTCACCGAGAAACCGCGTTCTTTTAATTGAGATTCGAGAGTTTCGATCATGTAGTCAATGGGGAGGCCTTTTACAACCACCCCAACCGGTCTCTGAGTTTTAGGAGGGATGATGAAGAACTCAAGATTATTTTCTTTACAGAAGTTTTGGATAGCTACATGATTTTCAAAAGTTCCTGGGTAGATTTTTATGAAGTTATTATTAAGAACATTATCATTGACACCAAATTTAGAATGAATAAGTTCCAGAATTTTATTGTAATCTTTTGTATATTTTAACATTATCGGGGGAATTCTTGATTTAGCTACAGGGGGGTCATTTTCAGAGGTTTCTACTTGCATATCATTTAAAGGTTCAAATCTATTTGAAGTGGGAATTTCCACATTACTATTATTCATTGCAGGGGTTTTAGCAGTTTTTCTTTTGGGGGATAATCTAAAATCATCTCCTTGATTAGACATTAAAGAGCCAACAGCCATAATAGAATTTCGCTCACCCATTAGTGACTCCAGGTTTTCCTCCAGTTCTTTGGCGGTGTTAACGGATTCTAGGTAGGATCTGGAATCAGTGAGGTTTCCTTTCTGTGCCTCTCGGATGGCCATGGATAGTATTCTTAGCTGACATTTAAGTTTCGAAGCATCTTGCTCAATTTCAATAATTTTGGTACAGCTGTCACATTTACAATTAACTACGCAAGCATTCATCATTTCGGTAGCAGGCGGTTCAGTGCATTTTCTTTTCGCATTTACTCCCATATCTCCTCCGCCCTTCCACAACAGATCCTCAAAAGGACGAGTCGGAACTGAAGAAGAATCCTGCACTAGCTCGCTACTTCGCTCCGCAGAATCAAGACGACCGCTCTCCATCATAGCTGAGAACGGAATGAATTTAACTAACTAACTCACTACGGCTACTTGTCCTTATATAGCCGAAAAAGCTCGTGCGCTGAATCTCGTGGAAATTCTCAAAACAACGCGCACAATCTAGCGGCTACTAGACTATTCCTTTCGCCAAACCAATCAAGCTGGCGCGAGGCTCCTCGCCAACGTCGCCATCTTTGGCGAGTTTTCGTGCCGCTCGCCCGCTTGTAACAATATTTATTATACCATAAATTTATAATTTAATTTTGATAATCGGTGCTAGTTTTATCCAATTTTCTAAAAAGATTTTTATTTAACTGAGCAATCAGTTAAAAACTAATAAAAATAATACTGTAAATATAATTCAAGGAATATAATAAAAATATTTCTTTAGGAATATTCCATTTTAAATCTACCACCTTTTCAATTTTTTAGAAGAATATAAATGGATTATGGTTATGGAAATTTTTCAGGATAAATGAAATAAAATTTGGATAAAAAAGAAATTTATTCTGATTTTTTTTAAACACAATTGAACAGCAATAAATTCTTTAGTGTTAAAGTTTCTTTCAATGTAAGTTACTGTGCTTTTCATCACTCTTTAAATATTTTATTAATTTTACTCATATTTTGATGAGTTGTGTCACAGCTGCCCTTGATTCTTTTGATTGGATGAGGATAACCCTTTCAGGGTTAAAATTTCGATTGGCCATTTAGCATGCAACTAAAATACATGCACGTTATCGCAAAATTTTGTAACTAGTACAAATAAATAATACTAATTATTTAAGAATTTCTTTCAATGAAAATAAAATAGAGAGGAAATCTGAATTAGTTCGATACCCAAAATGCATTTTAACTTTTATAAACTTGGTGAAACAAGCGTAAAACTTCTTCACTGATGAATAAACATGAAAATGAGCATTGAACAGAAAAATTCGAAAGTCATTAACGAAAGAAAATACCAATTTTTCAAATCAGTCCGAACTAATTTGATTTAAAAAATTCCGAGTAACAATTTCAACTCAGCATTAATCAAATGTAAATGAATTTACTTCACTAAGCGTCACTTGAGCGTTCATTAAACTGTCTTATAATAAAGACAAAGTATCATATTTCGCTAGCTCATTGAATTATATATTTTCAGAAGCCAAAAAATGACTGTTAATATGAATATAGTCGACATTAAAATCTTTTGGATATGATTTGCATCTGAATAAATCTGTCTATTTACAAAGCATCTTGCTACTGATATTTTCAGCCATCATTATATGTTTGTGTTTTCCCTAAATTGAAGTAGCAGATATAGATATCTTTATTTCCTCTCTTTCACTTTTTCCCCTTTTATTTTGAGAATATTTGCTGTGTTTATCCAATTAAACTGGCCATCTACGCTAGTTTCAAATAATTTCTTCAATATTTGAAAATAAATAAAGCAAAATAATACTTTCAATATCTAATTAGAATTTATTTCAGTGCGTGCTACACTGGTATCATTGTCGTTTCATTCTTATTATTTTATTCTTTAAGTAGAAGACTCTCTGAAAGAGCACGATCAACTAACTAAAAAAAAAAAAGAGAAGATAACTTCCGATTTTTTTAATAGCAAAAATAGTTGCTAGGCAACGCTCCTTAGTATTTTATTTTGTATTTCTTTTTTTATTTTCATTATTGGGAAAAACAAATATTTTAAGCCCGGCAACTATGCCTAGGCAACGAATTATCTTTTATATCCCGAAGAATACAGTTTCATTAAGTATTTTGATTCCATTTGTGAAGTCTGACTTTTTTGTTTGGGATGTTTTCTTTTGTTGTACGAAAACGTTTCTTACATGATTTTCTCCTCTATTCTTGCTTTTGTATTGTGATCCAAACCGTTTTCAGACTTTATTGTGAGATTTTTTACTTTGAAATAATCGCTGAAGAAAATAAGATGGAAAAAAAAATCAAGTCAGTGAATATTAATAGTACTATACCATAATGCTTGCAGATGTAGATTTCACAATAAAAATTTATAATTTTCTACAAGCAAATTAAATTAAAGCATGATGCAAGAAATAATTAAGATATAAGATCGTATCTTTTTAATTATAACGACAAATTTTACTTAACGATGATTATATGATAGTAATAAAGCGTCATCCTAGTTTATTTCAATCAAAAAATAGGATTTTTTAAGTATCTGTAAAACAATTTTTAACATTTTGGTTTGAATGTAAACGAAAGCATATAAGCAGTCTACTAGGGAGCCCTATTTTGTAACTTTTGATTTATTTTTTCTTTATTACTGTTTTTTAATTAAAATAAACTCGTCTGAAACTTCGCAATTCTTTACCACATTCAACACTTCATCACACCCAAGCTATATTCATAACTATATCCTTTGTTTTTATTGGTCAGTGTTGGGTTTGTTTTTAGTAATTGCAAAATGTTTTTCTCCTATTTCAAATGGTACAATTGAATGTCTTTTTAAAAATGGCAAACGTGGTCGTTTTTTTCAATGTCGCTATCTATGGAAATAAATTGATGGAAGACACTGGTTTTCTCGAACTTCTCTTAATTTACTCCATGATAGTCTTTTTTATTGTAAACTAGCCGCCTTTGGCGACCAGTCGGTTCGCCTGTATTAATGCTCGCTAAAATTTTCATATATTTTATGTAGCTGTGTCTCATAACAGATTTTTCACCAAAATATTTTTAAACCAAACAAATTTTGATAGTCATATAATTCATTTATAGTATTATTTTCTTCAGATGTTCGGTTCATTGCACTACTCATCTTTTTCTTTCTATCCGAGAAATGATTGTCCCGGAATTGATATTTTACTTAAATGGTGCAGGGAAAGGTCTAAAATTCTACGTTTTTATAGAATAGTGAGATTCAAATTTTCATAAATGTAAACACACTAAACAAATAAAGACACAGTTGGTTTTCAAGAGATGGGAAATTTTAAAAACAGCTTGGAAAATGCCACGCACAGAGGAAATAAGGGTGACACACATACAGCCTTCTTTTCTTTTCTTTTTTCCTCTTCTTTTTTTTCTTCCTGAAAACCTTTCTTTTTCTATCCTTTTTTTTCTTCTTCTTTACTTTTCTTTCTACAAACCCATTTTTTTCCTCTATTCTTTTTTTCTTTCCTGCCCAGACTTTATTTTGGGCAGATATAGATTAAATATCCATACAGGCTAAACACTAAGAAAATAAAAAGAATCGTTTAATACATAAATCCTTTCAAGAATAAAATAAACGCATTAAGAGCTCTTAATGCCGCATTTATATATAAAAAAGAATTTTTATCTTTAAGAACAACAAAAAAAAAACAACTTTATACCACAACACAATCAATAGCAACATTAAAAAATGAAACATCATCAAATAAAATGAGCAAAATGGTATTCACGTCCGTTTGGCAGAACGTTTTTAGTCAGTGTAATCAGCTGCATAAAAGCAATTATTATTTTTTTCTTTTTTAAACTTCCCGTTATCTATAAATGAAAACCAACTGACTTCGCGTATTTTTTTCTCAACAAATCATTACTTCCTGTTATCTTTCTCATTTGTTGTTGGGGGGAATGTAGATTTTTGGCGGGAAAGTAAGAAAAGTGTCGTTTTAACCATTTTCCTCGCAGTTTTTTTTTCTCTCCATAAGAACCATCCCTGTGTCTTAACGAAAATATTAAAAAAAAATTAGCCGAATCGAATTAGCCGTTCTCTAGTTTTGCGCTTAGCAACGCATTTCGAGATCCATTTTTATTTATATAGATTAACTCCCCCGAGGGCACCTCGAAACAATGATGAGATGCTTCTGGCATCGTAATTGGATCCCGCCATCCTGGAGGTTACACTAATAGATTGAGATAAGCTCCTCTCATTAATGATAGGACATATTTCCTAGGGGAAGAGTTGTACCGTGGCCAGTGATGGTTCTTAGGACTTAATAACAGTTCCCATCAGTGTTGCTGTTGCGGCGGTCCGGTCATTCATTATATATTTACGGTTTTATTAGCGGTCCGGTCATTCAGCCCTATTGGTTTAAATCCGTGTGCCTTCGTGGCGGATCGGAGAGTTTAATATGACTATGGCTTATTGTAAATTAGCCACATTTGGTGACCAGCCAATTCGCAGGAGTATGGGTTATTTCTAATTTTTAATTAAATCTCTTCTGCATAACTTGGTGTTCACCGTTTCCTCGACAACCTGTTTTTAAGTTTTATAATTAAGTGTTTGTTGTAAACATAAAAACCACGTTATTTTAATATTGTTGCATATATTTAACTTATTATTCAAAGTGTATTAAATATGCGTCCCGTTCCGTGGCAGTACATATTCAAACTGCTCGTTGTCATCTCAGGTAATGCATTTCCACTTTTTGTTATTATTAATGTAAACTGTACGCACTATTAAACAGTATCTTTCTTTAGATTTCAACAGTGAAAGAAAATCACGTGATTAAATATTTACTGGTATTCTAAAATCAATTTGAATTTCAATGAAACAATGAAATCTATTTTTGGAGATTAAATATAAGATTATTTTTTAGAAATTTTCTAAACTTCAGTAAAACACTGCGCTGTAATTAAACAGTTTTAATTAAATAAAAAAGACTTTTTAAATTCTATATAAATGTAGAAATCGGTTTTGTTTAATAATTTTTTCAGAAGTAACTCAGATAGAAGGATAAATAATCTCGTTAATTTTTTAATCAGTTAAAATTTCAAAAAAAAATCATTCTGAGATTCACAACTCCACCGTCTTACGTACATTTGTAACAAATTTCAAGTCGAATTAACAAACTTGAAGTCAAATAGTGTATCTTATACAATTCCCATACATGTACACATTCTCCTTTAATGTGAGTAAAAATGTATTTTCCTTCGCATTTATATAAAGAAGCGAAATTAAACCAATCTGGGAAACTCCGATTCAAGTATGTTTTTAATTCATCAAAACAAATTTGGCTGATATCATGCAATTTTTAGTCACACCACCAACTCGTAAGTACACTCGAATACTGTATTCGTATACGTATTGTTTATTTTTAGTAGGTTCGAAATATTTAAGTAAGGAAAAAAATCTAATACTTCTATTCTACATCTTCAAGTATGTAGTGCCATTATTCTAATTAAATATATAGTCCCTTCGTTCTAATTAAATATATTTCCTCTTTATTCTAAATTCTTGAAAATGTCTAAATATGAAATAAAAGGAAAACAGAAGCATCCTTTTTATTAAGTTACTTAAATCTCAGTCTAAAAATATGCTTGTTTGCATAACGTTAAAATAATCCTTAGTTGTATAAGAAAAAAAAAAGGATCCTTAAAAAATGCATTTTTAACTCGGCAATAAAACTAAGTATTACTTTATCAAATGTACTTAGCTATGAATGAAAAGGAATGGATATTAAACTCGATGCAAGTCGATCGATAGAAATCTTTTTTTTTCCGCCATTGTATCTGTCTGAAAGAAATGACAGCCAGCGACTGTCGTATCGTCATTTAAACGAAATGCGAAGTGTCGGATATCGTGTAAGGACTCCTCGAATTTATCTTTTTGTATCACGAACAAAAAAGGAAGAAAATAAAAAGGATTCTTTTCACGGTCAATCTTGAAAGAAGGTCATTATCATTCGTAATGAGGATAATTTAGTGTATGAGGATGAATGTATGGGAAATATGTAAGTATAAAAAATGCCTTTTTTTATATTTCTATGAGTCGATTTTCTGGCATAGAGGTAGCGTGTCTTCCTCGTATTCTGGAAGTCCCGGTTCGGGCATGGTTGTTCTTCCTTGCGATATCTGCGAGATGTGTGGCTGTAACCTCCCCTCCCCTTGTAAAATGGGGCTGTGCAAGCGAATGTGAGGATCAGACCCCCCGCTTGGCTCTAGTTAAAGTCGTACTCTTGGCTCTAGTTGGCACTACTTGAAACAAGAGATGTATACCTTAGGCTTGAAATCTACTGATATATCAGCGAGGCTCGTCCATGGAAAGTGCCATAAGCAACAATAACAAACCTATGATGAGCGCCAAAATAATCTTTTATCAAACATTTAATCTAAAAAAACCTAATTAATTTTAACAGAATAACTTAATTAAAATTCTTGAATTCGTGACTTTTTTTTCCTTTTCAATGGAGTTGTGAAAATGAAAAGAATGAAATTTAAGTATTTGTTCGTTTCAACTAATTTCATGCATTTGATAAGAGGTTTATTAAACCTCATATTAACGCGCTTCAAAATATTTCGATTAAAGGCGCAAATAAAAAATTAATTACAATTTATGGGTAATCTATATCATTCTCCTGTAAAATTTTATCATAGCGAAAATATTGATTTCAGATTGTGAATTTAGAGAAAAGTATAAAACGATAATCATAAAACATATTATCGGGTCGTTTGTCTTACAGCTGTCAAATTTGGCACATATTTACCCCGAAATGTACTCTTCAAAGAGATTTTTCTTAGAAATTTTAATTAGCAAAAAATTAAATAGAAATTTGGCGGGGGTTTATTTCGTAATAACTTCTGAAAATGGTATTGTGCAATAATAAATTGTATATCATTTAAAAATTTTAAAACGATTCTTTTTAATGAGGCCAGTTTAAATGTCACGCAAATTTATCCTGAATTTCGGTATTTTTAAAAATATGTATATTATTTTTTTGTCTAATTCCCAATAAAAAAAGAAGAAAAGGGAGAAGGGATAAATTGTTTCTTGAAATTCAAACTTTTTTTCATTGTTTCATCGAATACTTTATTGCATAATTTTCTTCCTTAGTTAAAATCTAAAGAAGGATTTTCCTGAATAAATGCGTAGTTTACGATTTAGAAGAAGGAGAACCATGCATTTATATTTTTTATATCACTATATTGTAATGAGACATCTCCATTAGAAAGATATTCACGTATACAATGAGCAGAGCTTATATAAGGTAATTAAAATAGCACAATTTTAATATTTGACAATTTCGCAGTATCATGGATATACCTAAACAACTGAACTCAAATAAAATACATTCAATAACTTCGACGAAACAGCTAATCGTCAACGGTGATTAATTCAGCAAATAAAAATACTGACGTAAATTATGTATAATAAATCATTCGAACAACAGAAAAAAAGGAAGCATCCTAATCAAGCGATTATAAAATAGAACTTTTCTTTTATTTTAAATTTGATTCAAATTCACATTTTAATTTTGTTACTTTTGGTTAAGTGTTGTAATTCAAGCTATCAGCTTGTCGCGTAAAGAATAAATTTACAGCAAATGTTATAAACTTTTCAATAATTATTTCATCAAAAAGGAATTTTAAATATGTGTTACATATTAAAATTCATCATTTTTATTGTAAAGTAATTTTGTAGCTTTCCGTTTGGAAAAAGTAGCCACTTTTTCTTAAATATCTTATTTCTATAAACAACTATAATCTGTGATTCCTTTATTTTTCATTAAAACAAGCTTATTTCAAAAATTGATAACTGAAATCGGCAGTTTTGGTGCAAGGACAACTTAGTGAATTTCATCCGTAGGTTTCGATGCATTTCTGAATCTTCCGGTTAATAGATCACCTGGCAAACATAATTAAAAGAAATTGTTAGAGGAAAATTTCTCCCTCTGCCCTCTTTTTTACAGGATTTAAATGTGAAGATTCATCAAAATTTCAAGGTTAAAATTTTTTCAAGTTTGCAAAAGATTAACATTTTACAGAGGAAACATAACAAACAGTTTATATTATATTTTGTAGAGCGAAATTTTATGAGTATTGCTTTATATTTGAATATCCAATACATATTTGAATTACAAACGTCATACGAATCATACGATATTAAATACGAACGAAAATGAAATACGAATATTAAATACGAATGAAACGTCATACGAATATTAAAATTCGATTTGCTATTTTTTTTTCTCAATTCTCTCTCTATTTTTTCTTATCAAAAAACTTGACTTTCCCATTTTTAGAAACGATTCTTTAAGTAATTAATTTATGATAAATACATTTGTTGTTCATTTTTTTATTTACTTATTCTTTTATAGCCCAAGCTATCCCCCGCTCGATTATCTCTGATAGAAAAAGCTTTCGAGAAGATGGATAAATCCGGTGACGGCAAAATCACTTATGAGGATTTGAAAGGGATCTATTCGGTTCAGCATCATCCAGAATACCTGAATGGTCAGGCAACAGAAAAGCAACTTCTCAACAGGTTTCTGAAGAATTTCGAAGAGAACGGAGTTGTCGACGGTGTTGTAAGTTCCTGATCCGTAATTTAACATACCACTTACAAATCTTTTAGTTTTAAGTATTATCACAAGAAGAAATTATCTATAGTGGAAAATCAACACCCTTTCCAGAAGAACGGAATATTGTGGAGCACAAATAATTCGAATTCGTCAATGATTTTAATTTTTCTTTGGTCCCTTAGATTTCCTACTAAAACAATGCTGAAAATATAATTTGAAATTCGATTCGATTTGTTTGAAATCAGAATTGAAAATCGTGAAAAATTAGCTCCTCTTCCAATTGTGTCCATTTATTAAACATACTCTCCTTTTGTGCCCTCATTTCAGTCATTTTTAAAGAACTGTTGTATAAAACTTTAATAATGTGATACAACTGATCTATAATATATTTAATAAAATAAGCAACAAAAATATTTCAACCTTTTAAAAAAATTAAAGACCTAGAAGGGAATTGTATTACTTTTTTAAAATTTATTGTATGAATGTTTTTGTTCTAATTGGAATTTATGCATGTTTTTAGTTTGTTTTTGTTGCATCGAATAAACTGTTCAGTTATATAAATTATTACTTTTAATTGTAGATTTTTTTAATTATAATTACTAATATTTGATTTAATGTACAAACAGTAAATAATGTTAACAATAATTCTTTATTGAAACTGTTGCTATTTTCAATCCAAAAATTCTTTTATTCTTGTTGCATTTGTTTTCGGGCCTAGTTTATCTTAATTCAAATTTTTGTTGTGGTTTGATCTACTTCTAATTACTAACTCCCCCTATAATTCGGAAATTAATTTCAAGATGAATATTGAACAGTATTACATGTTTAACCGATTTTCAATATTAATCAATATTAATATTTCAATTAATATCAATCAATGTTAATATTTCAATTATTATTTTATTGATTAGATGTAAAGGTTCGTAAAGTTACGATAGGTATTGCGAATATTCATTGTAACATTGTTTAATTTTGCATTTATTACACATTTTTTAAAATTTACTTTTGACATTTATAATTTTTTTAAACTTTAATTGGTGCTCAGAGATACAGCACAATGTTGTATATTTAACAGAGGAGTATCATGCTTTAGACCTGAAATTATTATAAAACAAATATAAATGAGAAAAAAAATTTACTCACATCAAATGTTAAAATGGTTATTTTTGATTAAATTTTAATTTTTTCCCCTTAGAAACAAGTTATTTTTCCTTTCTTTTTCGTTCCTTTAAAATGCATTCAAAAAAGTTTTCGTTCCTTTAAAATACACTTATTATGTTATTATTTAAAGAATGAGAAATTTTTGAGCTTTATATTTTAAAAGAAAAAAATCGTTACATTCAGAATTTCTCTTTATCTTAGTTAATTTTTTGTTGTTGTTGTGAAAGCATCAACGTTTCTTTTGAATTCCTTTCTATGTTTTTTTTTTTACTTTTTTATTTTGGAGAAATTATTATTCTTTATTTCTTGTAGGATTAATTTTACATGACTGTCACTTATAATATTTGATTTAACTTTTGAAAATTTCTTACGTGTTCTATTCGTCACCGAACTTTGAGAAAAGGTCTCATATTTTTAGGAGATATTATTGAGGAAGTCGGTGGTATATACTAAGTTTATGTTAGAATGTGTGTTGATAAACCTACAATCATGCATGAGATGTGGATGAAACATCGACCTGTTAATTACAGATGAAGGCAGAGCCTCATTATTAGTAAAAATACTCTTACTAAAGGGTACAAAACCTATACATTATAACACTGAACCTTTCCATGATATAAGTTGATGCCAAATTGCGCAACATAATTTAATCATATCTTATAGGTTTACAGATTTATATCTATTACTTCCAACAGTTCATTGTCTAGTTGTAATAAGTTTTAAAGGGGCCAAATACATCTCGTGTAAGGGATACATTTGATTATTGATGTGAAGAGGAAAGATCCTGATAATCAAGCTATTTTCTTTTTGTCATCTCAACAATATTAATGGATCTTGACTGATAGCAGAAGTTCCATTCAATACTTGAGGAATTGATCATGCATTTATGATAAATTGGGGCAAGATATTGTTGCCAAATTGGCTACGTTGTCCCAGGTAGGTTCTGTGTGCTTGCAATGGATTCCCTCTCATGTTGATATCGATGGCAATGATGTAGCTAATCGACTTGCCGTAGAAGGTAGTAAACTCTCTACTCCTCTATCATCAGTTTTAAAAGCCTCAGAGATTCATTCCATGTTTATTGACAAAGTAAAATCAATTTGGAGGATTCCTCCTGAACACGATTGGTACGCCGCAGAGCGCCCTGGTTTATCTTAGCAGAGCACCCGCTCGAGACTGCCCAATCTGCCTTAGCTAGGCTAAGGTCTGGCCACATTAGAAGTATGGTCTTCGACGGTCCTTACAGGACCTTTTCTACTTGCTCTCCTTTGGCTATTGCCTCTCCCTCTCATATTATTTCTTGTATTGGCGCCTCTGTGAGGCAACTTTCGGATGAGAGCGAGAGTGTTTTTGACCTTTTGGTGAGACACGATCTTTTGGACTTGGTCTAGGGGTCTAGACCAAGGGAATCAGCAGCAACAACAAAAACAATATTAATAGTTGATGAGTTTCGTGGTTGTCAAGGAATGACAGTGCAGCTGTTTCAAAGCTTGGTCTATAATGAACTTAAAGAGAAGTATTTTTTTAAGTAGTCCGGAAACCAAAAACAATCTAAAAGTCGGAAAGTTATCTCCTAAGAAAAGAGTCTTGGATAGAAAAAGATCTAAAGGCTAAACTACTTAGAATTAAGATATTTCTTAATATCGTGTATCAAATAATACTGTTAAATGTACTTAGAAATAGTTTCATCAATCTTTCTTTCAAGAATAGATTCTAATCCACCGAAAAGTATAAATATTCTAAGCGAGGATTTCTGTTGTTACTTATGGCACTTGCCAGGGACACGCCCCTGCTGACACAGCAGCAGATTTAAGCCGAAAGGAGCGTCTCTTGTTTTTGAAGTAACGCCAACTAGGGCCAAGAGTACGACTATAGCTACACGCTCACCACATTTGCTTGCACAGCCCCTTTTTACAGGGGGAGGGAGGAGGCACAGTCACACATAGACCACAGAAGAACAACCATACTCGAACCCGAGACTTCCAGAACACGAGGAAGACGCGCTACCGCTGTACCAGAAATTCAGAGAAGGGTTTCTAAAATTTAATTGCTTTCTCAATATTGCAATGTATTTTTTTTTAAATATTCGGAAGGAAATCTGCTACCATGAGCAACAAGGCCAAGGAGCAAATGGATATCGCAAAACCTAACTACCATTTCTCTTACTATCTGAGGAAATAATTTTGGATAAGTTTCCTTTAAATAGTAGGAAATATTGATACTAGTCTGGCCAAAGGAACAACCCATCATGGTAGTCAGAAGTACAATGCGACGCTTTTTCAAATTTGGAAACTTTGCATCGTGTATTTTGGATTCAAAATTTGCAGAAACTGAAATTGAATTAAATTTGAAATTCTATTACTCTGTCTACAATACGGACTCACAGATTTCATTTTTTAATTGTACCAAAATATACTAAGAGACTTAATGCTTTCAGTACTTTGTTTTTAATGATGAAAACATTTAAATATTCTTATAAATATTCTTTTCTTTAAAATGCAAAGTAGTTAAATTAAGTAATTAGTTGTTGATATTTATATTAAACATTTAAACTTTCTAATTTGTTCTCCCATTGCCATCACAGTTATAAGTGGTCAAAAGTACAATATTCTCCGCTATATTTATTTATTCTTATATGTTAGCATTATTCACTGGAACTAAGAAATACATTTAACCATTTCATATATTTTTAAAAAGAACCAGTTAAAACTCTAATGTTTGTCAGAAGTTTTTTCTGTTATTACATGCATTTAACGGACTTTTTTACAATTAGATTTATTAATTATAGATTTATTAGTCCTTTAATTACGAAATCGATTTTATCAACCCTAAATAAATAGTAAGCATTTTATCATTCGAAACTACCCTGACCCTCAATATGACTTAGAAATTCGATAACCAATATATAACATCTGAGTTTCCCTTGATTTAACATTAATTATCGAAAATAAATAAAATAATCACATATTTAAGACGTTATTCAGTATTTTTCAGTATT
This sequence comes from Argiope argentata, assembly GCA_026289955.1. NCBI lineage: Eukaryota > Metazoa > Arthropoda > Arachnida > Araneae > Araneidae > Argiope > Argiope argentata. The sequence continues at coordinate 3,292,930 of JAOUZG010040215.1, forward strand.
TCAGTCAATTCAGGATTGACACTCTCTTTGCTTTTTATCAAAATGTTGTAATTAAAAAAATTTAAGGCATATTTGTTTGAAGACATATGAACTGCTAAGAGCACTGTTTTTATAAATGAATTTCCAAAAATGTTTGTACTTTAATTCTAAACCTGGTCGTTAAGTGTGAATATCAATTTGAAAATAAGAAATTTTAAGTATTTTATTTAAAATCGATTGTAATTAATGTAATCAGTGATATTACTTTTGTAATTACTTCGAAGTAAAATATTTTAAATCAGTGTCACTCATCTAATTTGTAAGTATTAAGAAATAATCTTCAAAATATTTACTTCTAAGAACCCGCGTTATAATGTTTATGTTAATCTTTCATTTTTAAAATATTTTTTAGAATAAATGTAATCATTCTTTACTCTTTATGTTTAAATTTTTATTAAATAATTTACACTTTAAAACCAATACTTTATATTAGTAATATTATATAAAAATCTATTGCCATTTGCAAAATATATACAATTTTTTTACGTATTAGTATATAATAATTATTGATATATATTATATGTATTATAATAGATATTAATTCATAAATAATATATTATATGAATTCCTTTATAATCAATTATCATTTTATGATTTCTTTTTTGGTCGTATATTAAGTGAAGACAATCCTTCTTAAATGGTGCGCAATTATTCTTTTGATATAAAGAAGATGCATTGTTAATATTTCCGTGTCGAAAATCGTCTTCATAATCATATTCCCCTTGTTTTTTCGTTGCAGTTTTGAAAAATTATACATGTTGTTTATTTTTGCAGGTAACGAAAGAAGAGTTTATCGATTACTACACTGGAGTGAGTGCATCTATTGATGAAGATGGTTACTTCGATCTTATGATGCGAACGTCTTGGAAGCTATAATCGCGCTTTTTTTTTTAATTTATCGAACAAAAAAAAATTGCTAAAGCTTTCTTTCATTTAAGTTCATTATTTTTCACTTTATTGCGAGTACTTTTGTGCTGCTCTAATCACATCCTTTTTACGATGAAAAAGTATTTGAAATGTGAATAAATAAATATTTATTAACAGAAAATTCTGAAATTTTATTTGTGTTTACATTACTCACAGTTTTGCCATTACTTTTTAGGGATTAACGAGTAAAGACAATAGTTTTTTTTTTTTTTGCTAGGAGTCTTAAGTTTTATATCAATAATAAATGAGATTGTATGTTGATCAATAACCTTTAAAAAACGCTGTTTTATACTGTGTCCATTTCCTGTACCGCTTCTCTCTAATAATACTTGTATAAAACATCTCATACCAGTATTTTATTTAATTATAATTTGTTTTTTTTCTCTGATGTATCTATAAAGAAAAGTTTAGTAAGAATACTAACTAAATGAAAGACACACACACACACTTGTAAAATAAATAATTATAAAATAGTGTTCCCATGTAATAAAGTTCTAGTTTCTAAAAAGTTCTATTTAATGAAATTTTCCATTTAGATTTTTGACTTAAAACACTTTTAAACGTTATTCATTCATGCAAGGGATGATTTCTATATAATATAGTTTTTTCCAAACAGTATGTTTTTTTTTAAAAAAATTTCCAAGGGATTCCCTCCCCCTATTTACGAAATATTAACAAATCTGCCAAATTGATTGTCGCAAAAATATCAGTGTCGGAAAGACACAAAAATTGCTGATTAAGATAAGAGTAATTTAATTTTCTCCACTTAAATGAACACATTATGATTGTTGAATAGGCAACAAAACATAGCATTGTGAAAAAGTTTTGAGAACTATAATGAAGATATTACAATGAGTGGCAAAAATGATAGGAATATCATTTCATCATTAGAAATTCTAATGGTATTTGCTACAAAGGACTTATGATGTAATATATCATAAAATTATAATTTCAAAAAAATTTAATTATATGTCTTTACAAAGCATAATAACCGGGGGGGGGGGGGTATAGTACAGAATATGTTACTTCATTAAGGAGAATATATAAATCCCAGTCCTTTTTTTTGTTTTCGCAACTTTATTTTTAAATCTCTGTTTAATGATTTCTCTTTACAATTAAATTTTTTAGAAACCATGAAACTTTATAAAATAAAACCACAAGGGTATTTGAAATCTTTATAACTACGTTTCAATTCAGAAAAGTTTTGCAGTTTAGATGAAGCATTTATTCATTTAAAACTGACAACAAAACACGTCTTTCTTATCTTTCAAGCTAGGTCCTAATTAATTCAAATAACTCACTTAGGAATTGATACAAAACTTTAATTACTCGTTTTCGAAATAATGAAGTAATTTTTCACAGTTATTGATTGAAGCACTATATAATCAACAGTAAATAATGTATCAAAGTAATTGGATAAATTGGCTGAAAATTTTAAGTACAATATTAAGCTGAAAAGAAAAAACTTAGAATTTATTTCAAACTTAATTAGATAATCTGTATAAGGATAGATTGATTGCAAAAAAATTATTGAGCCTCAGTGATCCCGACAGAAAAAATTAGTTTCGGCCATGCATCGGTAACTATATTTATCTAGCTATTTATAAAAACAGAAAGAAGAAAAAAGATTAATATAATGGTGTACATCCTATTAGCACAACATATACGATATCTCTACAATGTTATTCGATAATTTTTTCTAATAGGAATATATATATATATATATAGAGAGAGAGAGAGAGACTTGATTTCATTTAAAATTCACTTGATTTCAGAATTTTTTTATAATAAATAAAAACTCAAAAATGTAATTTTTAATTATATTAATTTCATCACCATACAATATTTTTTTTATATATAATACATAATGCCTGATGGTTAATTTTTAATATTTTAATAAAATTCAAGTTAATCCATCAAACTTTTTGATTTTATTAGATTTAAACTGAGACATTTTATTCCTACTACATAAACTTTTTTAATTTATACGCGTTAAAACTTGTTTTGATCTACACAGTTAAAATCATGTTTTTCTGTCTTATCAAATAACCAAATTAAATTTTTATGACTTGAAATTTTAAATATTTCAAAATACAACCACTAAATGATCACATTCAGTTAATGTACTTTGTGATACAACTTTATAACTATATTACTTGGTAATATCTGAGAATTTATGCATAAGCATTTATCATCTCAGCAAATAGAACCTGACACTTTATCCTCTCAGCAATTGTTTGTAAACCAAAATAAAATTTTATAAATTTGTCTTGCTATTAGCATTAAGTTCATCAGGTGAATGATCCAATATTAGACAAATTTTTCGATAAGAAAATGAATTATATAAATAAGAATGAAAGTTAGAGAAGTCATTCGTTTCTGACACACCAATAGGGCCTTCAGATAAGAAAGAACTTGGTTTTCGCTGCGTTTTTCTCACGTGGTACCGGCGGCCTAAATAATCATTATTTTTCCCCCCTTACAAGCTCCAGGGAGAAGAACGTCTGCAGCACAATTGAATGTAGATTTATTCTTATTGGGACAAATCTCAAATCAAGATTGCCTGATACTCGGGCACTGTAGACTGGTGGTAAGGGCTCGGCTTTGAAGCCGCACGGCTTCAGGTTCGAAACCTAATTCCTCAGAAGAATCGTAGTGTAATCGGGTTTGGTGCAGGTTCAAACTGTGTCCAAATCTCCTTTGGCGATATATCTATCTATATTAATAAAAATGGATCTCGAAATGCGTTGCTAAGTGCAAAACTACAGAACGGCTCGACCAATTCGGATAATTTTTTAAAAATATTTTCGTTAAGACAAGAGGATAGTTCTTATGGAGAGAAAAGAAATGAAAAAACTGCGAGGAAAATAGTTAAAACGACACTTTTCTAGCTTTCCCGCCAAAAATCTTCATTTCCTTCCCCCACACCAACTGAGTAAGATAGCAGGAAGTAATACATTATTATTTGTTTAGAAAGAAATACGCGAAGTCAGTTGGTTTTCATTCATAGATAACGGGATGTTTAAAAAAGAAAGAAAATAGTTGCTTTTATTATTAGTCGGTATGGATATTTAATCTATGTCTGCTCAAAATAAAGTCTGGGCAGAGAAGAAGAAAAAAGAATAACAAAGGGAAAAAAGGGTTTGTAGAAAGAAAAGTAGAGAAGAATAAAAGGGTAGAAAAAAAAGAAGAAGGGGTGGGGTGTCACCGTTATTTCCTAAGTGCGCGGCATTTTCCAAGCTGTTTTTAAACTTTGGCATCTCTAGAAAACCAATTGTGTCTTTATTTGTTTAGTGTGTTTACATTTATGAAAATTTGCTGTAAAAACGTAGAATTTTATACCTTTCCCAGGCATTTAAAACTAGACATAGTTAATTAATCGATTTTTCTTGATTCATTTTGAAATACTTTCGAATTAAATTAATACAGAATAAAGACAATTAGAAATTTCTAATCTGTATTGCGTTACAACAACTGATGTAGAAAAATTTCGCATTTTGCGTTGTCACAATTGGCTTTGAAATTTCAAAGCTAGTATAATGTTTTGATCAATTATTTATAATAGTTGTAGTCGTCAGTCCGGGATAGTATGGTTTGTTAGGCGTTGGATTCACATTCCTTGGGCTGCGAGTTCGGAAACCATATATAGAAAGCAGAACAGAAATTCACTTTCTATTTTGCCTCTTAATACTGTGATTATATATTATTTATATACATATTTATATTAATTGCAATTATTTAATAAAAAGTAACTAAAATAAAAAATTTCTTGTTTAACCTAAGTAAGAATTGATTTTAAAAAATTGTTTTTTTGTATCACTTGTTTATACGAAATTTTTGTTTTATTCTACCCTTTTTTTGGTAATTAATTCACCGAGATTAACGGTAGCTAAAATTTTCAATTTAATATTTTATGTAACTTAGTCTCGTAATAACTTCTTCAGCAAAATGCTATTAAATTTTGATAATCTTGTAATATAATATATTTTGATTTAAAAATGTTTCCATTATTTATGAATTTCATTATAATAATAATCATTTGAAGCTTATATGTATTTTATGAATCAAATATCTTTCAACAAATTTAACAGCAATTTTTCAACAACAAATCAAACAAATCAACATTTTCAACTTATTTTAAATCTTAGGAAAATTAGTTTCCTCATGAGTGCTTTATTATGAATGTATAATCATTTACATCTCAGAATCAAATTCAATAATATAATATCGTTACATTTCTGAATCATATATAATATATTTTTCTATATATAAATAAGTGATTAAAATGGCTGGTACAGTTTTTTCTAGATATGCATAGTTTTTTGCATTTCTTAAGACGATATTTTTATTCCGTTTCATATTAATAGCACCTGAAACTATAAATTAGTTATTCATTTCTGTATTTTGCTAGAATATGCATTTTCTAATGAACTAAATAATGGGTAAGGGTTGTAATTCCAATTTAATCACGCTGGACCAAAATGGAGACAGTTTTCATTGATTCTCATTTTTTTTTTCCGAAATTCATTCTGCTTAATTATTTTTATATCTAAAAGACATAATTTTTATAATAAATCTGTTATTTAATTTAGTATTTTTCCAGAAAATATATTTTTTAATTAGCTAAATAATGGGCAAGCGTTATAATCTTATAACTTTAAACGTACAATTCTCGAATACATAAAATTTATTTATTTCATGTATCTCGGAAATGGCTCAAATGATTCGGATCAAATTTTATATTTAAATATTTTTTTTTCTTTTTAAGTTTATTTTTATGGTTGTCTTTCATGAAGAAACGTGACTTTACACACACAATTTTTTTAAATTATAACTGGTTATTAGAAAAGGTAAAATCAACTTCAGCTGCGACACGTGAGAAGTGCACTAAAAAAATCAGAGCAACATGAATGACTCATGCTTTTCGAGTTCTCGTTTCGAGTAGCGTTTTGTGATTTATCTTTCTTTCTTGTATACTGATATTTAATATTTTTGCTTTTTAAGCTTCTCTGTATAGGTGTCTCATTTTAAAATGTACGATTTTACACAAACACACATTTTTTATAGCTAATAGGGCCTATTTCTATCTGCTGTCTTGCTGAAATGTAATATAGCGTCACCTCATATTCGATTTCGCCATGGTAAAACTAAGTTCAAAAATGTTATTAATCTATACTACTATTATAAATGTGAAAGTTTAGATGGATGAATGATGGGATTCAATTACGCCAGAACGGCAGAAGGAAATTGAATGAAATTTCGCACAGAGATAGATTATGGTCTACAGAAGAACATAGGCTAATTTTTATTCCGGTTAATTGAGTGGTTCATTTTTTATAAATTAAAAACTAATTTACCACAAAAAAATTTGAAAACATCTGCCTGAGCTTTTTGAATGTTTTTATTTTTCTATTTCTGGTTTTTTTTTTAATATTATCTTATCTAATGGAATTCTTCGTGATTTATTGTAGGTTTTCCCGACAAAAAGCCTTTTTCATCAGAATAAAAAACTTTAAAAAAATCTAATCGTTTGTTTTTACTTTACTGTTTCCGTTTTTCATTTTAATATTATCTTACTATTCTAAAGGATGGTTTATTAATTTATTTCTTACGCTGATCTCTTTTAATATAATTCGATATTTCCTGTTCATTTCTTTTGATTTTTTTTCTTGATCTACATATTCCTTTGGACTATTTTCATCATTTTCGATTAAATTTTTAAAAGTACCTTTATAGCTTCAAGTACATAGCATTTAAGTAGTTTTTTTCCTCACGCTAATAATGTTAGACATAACAATGTTTTCGACCGGTTATTTCAAACGATTCTGTTTATTTTCGTAGTGTATGATACATTTAAAATTAAACATTGTTATTTAAAAGATCTTTTGATTCCTTCAGAAGTGCTTTTGAATAAAAATAAAACAGATGAATTGAAATTAAAAATTTTTAAACTGCATTGCGTTACCCCAACTGGTGCTTAAAATTCACGTCTTTGCGTTACTCCAATTGACGGTGAAAATTTATGCATACATACGATTTTGATAATATTTTACATTGTGATTAGACTGTCAGTTCTCAAGTATGCACATCAAAATTTCCACTCGTCCGAAGTCGCGAGTAAGAGCTATTGATAGATAAGCTGCAAAATGAATACTGTATACAGCAGATTGTTTTGAATAACTTGTTAACTAAGTGCATTTTATTTTTTTTAATGGCCCGTTCATAAGTGGATAAAATTGAAAAATATTCATTTGTAATCTGTACGTGGTTTCTATCTATATATTTTCTTCAAAAAACACAATTTAATCCACACACGCGCACAAAAACCTGATAAGCGAAGCTTGGTTTTTCAGATATTTTGAATTTAATAATGCTTGACCAAAATTCAGGCTGTCTTCATTAGATTTCATTTCTCATAAGTCAATCTGTTTAATTATTTTTATGATTAAATGACATGATTTTTATAATAAATTTGCTTATCAATTCTGTGTTTTGTTAGAATATGTATTTCATCATTAAATCAATAACGGGCAATTTTTTATAGTTCAAATTTAAGTCACGCTCGATCAAATTGGCAAATAATCTTCATAGGTTTTCATTTCCCCCCCCCCGAGAGTCATTCTACTTAATTATTTTTATAATTAAATAAGAACGTAACCATTTGTTACAAATTAGCTGAAAAATCTAAAGTATGTTTTTATTTTGCTCATAGATAAAATTTTGGCTCAAATAGTAATTATTTATTTACCTTTATTGCCTTTTATTTACTTCACCAATTAATGTTATCAGCATAATTAAATTGAAATTTTTTGACTTTATGGAATTAAGATTTAGTTTATAAAATATTAAACCTATAAGTCCAAAAATGCGTTGTTGTTGTTGTTCTCGTGTTCCAGTTTACATTGAAAGGATGGATGCAGTAGCTTCTGAGGGTATAAACCCCTAAGAAGGGCAGAAGTCTCACTTCTAACTCAAACACGTCACAAATCCTTTTTACGGAGCGAACTTCACTCATTCATTTCATTCATCCAACCACAGAATTCATTTATATTAATATTTGAGTTTCATCAAAATTATCACAGTAGCACTGTCGGGTATAAAATTTAAGAAAGGAGGATGAATATGAGGACTACAATTTAAAAAGAAGTGGGTGCTGTTTTGATACTTTCGTTGTGCGCTACTTTATGTAAGTGTGTCATTGCCCTAAACTAAGGGGGGAGAGAGAAGCCTCCCCTAACTCTCACTAATATTTTTCTTTAATTTTTCTATTGACGCAATACAGTTTTGGCGAAGGAATCAAAAAGAGCAACATGTGTTCAAATAAGAATATTTTAATGAATACTGAATAGTATATACATGGTGAGAAAACGGTTCATAAGTAGCAGCTATTCACCCATATACCAAATACATATAGATTGACAGAAATATTATAACTTCATTCTCCACAATTCGATATTCTTGTCAAATATTTAAATAACAAAAATTATTTAAACATTTTAATTGATACACTTTCATAATGGTTCGGAGAAGAGGAATAGAGAGCAAAGGGAAATAATGTCAGTTTTAAAATCCACCTATAACAAAATTCTTTTTTGTAATTAATAACTAATATGTTTTCTCTTTTTTTTAATCTCCACTTTATTATAGACTATTACCACTGCATTATAGACTATTTCTCCTATTCTTGGTCATTACCCTAGTAGCACACAAATATTGTACAATATTGAACAATATTCGCAATATTGTTTAATATTGTAGAATATTGTTTAATATCATATAATATCGCAGAATATTGTACAATATTATACAACAGGATGTGCTACTTGGGTAATAGATTTTTTTTAGAGAGCGTTATTAAGATTGTAAATAATAAATTAAATTTTTACTTTGAACTAATAGAGAGTCAATGAAAGACGCAAACAGACGCTTTTATTTCTATAAACGATTTCCCTTACGCTTGAATATTCATTTCCAAACTCATGAACTTTTTTGTTTCCATTGTAGGAGAGCAGCAACTTTTCTATAAATGAAAAAAGTAAATTAATTTAAAAAAAAATCGTGTGTTTCCGTATATTTGTGTGTAAATTTAGACAGGAATAAAAACCTTTACAATTTTGATAAGTGAACGTTGAAAAGTTCATTTGGATAAGGGAAGTCATTCGAAAGTAAATAACGAGGGTGGCATTGCCTAAATAATGTTAAATGATGCTCACGTGACACACGTCACGCATTGCGTAAGAGAATATGCAAATAAATATTGGTATATGTGTCACAACGTTGATGGTGTGAAAGAGACTTATTCAGTTATACTTATTTCAGTATCCGAAACGTAAATTTACGGATGTAAAGAGAGAAAAAAATAATTTTTCCCAAACGAAAATTTCTAATTCAAAAGATTTAAAGTAATTGAGAAGAATCTTAGAAACTAAATTTATCAAGAAAATGGCATTTAATAATCAATATTCATTAAATGCATGAAACTGGTTATTGACAGCGTTGAATGATTATCACGCTTGAACTCTGTTCTCTTCATTGTAATGTATGAGAAAAATTGGAGTTAGATAACAAAAATGCATCAAAAGATACCACGACATGATGTTATGCACAGTGCCTGACTAAGACAGAGGTATATGGATCAGTTGACTCGAACCCTCACTTCAGAGAGGTCCCCAGATTGAATAGAAAGTTTATTTTACATTTCCTTTTTTAACGACCTTTTTTTTAAAAAAAATATCAATACAGTGTAAAGCATGTTTTTTTTTTCAATCTTCTTCTTTATAATCTATCGTATGAATACACAAACACACAAAATCCATATTTCGTAAATCCATGTCTTCTTAGGGCGGAATTAAGCTAAATTTTCTCAAAAACAATGGAAAAATCAGG
>JAOUZG010040215.1:3303181-3319810 GCA_026289955.1 Argiope argentata
AATTACGCTCTTCTAATTGGCTTGATTGAGCCATCTTAATTGGAAAATTTATATGAATTCCGCCCTAATGTCAGCAAGGATATGAATTTTTCGCTACTGGATGACCGAGCTAATGATCAGAAAACTGCATTTTGGAAATTTGTGTAAAGTTTACAAATTGCAGCGATATGATTGTTTACAAAGGAAACTCAATCGCAACTGTGAAAAATTCAATTGCATTGTGCTTATTGGATTCTGTAGGATTTTCGCAACTTTGAGAAATCTTAATAATCAATTAAAAATTGATTTTTTTTCAAAATTCTCATAGAATGTCAAATATTCCTACATATATAAATAACTGTTGAGAAATTGGCGTATTTTTCATTTAAAAATATACTCATATTTAGTTTATAAGATTTAGAATTTTCTCTTTATTGGCAGATGCTTAAAACATTTGTTGAAGGCATTCTAATATAAATCCTGCTTTTTAATTTTGTCAAATTGTTTTTTAAATTCCATGGTTCAATGTATTACTTCGAATTAAAATTAGCGTGTTTTTAGTTTCAAGTTGAAATAGATTTTGAATTTACGAACGAAAAATACCATAGATAAGTTCTGTGCACGGTTCTTCATTATTAAAGTAGTGAAGCAGAGGGGAGCCCCCAAAGAAGTTTTTACCCCTGGCCGAAATTAGACTAAGTGGGGCCTTGGCTATACATTCGGAACCATTTATCTAGTTTCAGAGAAAGAAAAGTTAAAACAAAACTTTCTAATTACTTTGCCTCCCAAATAATTATACCGGCATTAACCATCAAAATCTGGCAACACTTCTGCGAGTAAAACGCCATAATTTGTGTTTTTGAGGTTTTCTGGATTTGTTTGTGTATATGTTTATAAGGTATGCTGAAATGTTTAGTTGCGGTTGAAGATTTGGCATTGAATTCAAAACTTTTGAAAGAGGTTGGTCATTCAAGAACCTTATTTTATATAAATTAGCTTTTCGTTGTTTTGCAGATCTTCTAGCAGATGTGCTGCATTCTATAGATATATTCTGTGTTCTTACGGGGAAAATGTCTCTTTTTGCAACTTTTTTTGCTGTATGAGCCGAAATCTTACATTTGCAAAATGCATTATTTATATTTTGAGTTTAGTGCATTTGATCTTAAGTATTTTTGTTAGTTTTTCTTAAATTTTCTTTTAAAATTTTTGTTGCAAAGCTAATAATTTTCCTGTGAATAAGTACTGATAGCCCCAGATATTTTCAATGCATTTTGTTATAAATTTCATGGGCTTGTGTTGTATGAGAAATGTTTGCAAAGGCTGTTAACGACAGTAATCAGGTATGTTTACATTTATAAATATGTAACTTCCAGTACGTATTTAAAAAAATCCTGTCAACTCGGCGATAATGTTATGAAAATTTTAAATAAAGCTTAAAGTTTAGATAAATGAATGAAAAAATGCTGCAAATATTTTTTCAGTAATGCATGACAAATTTCATAATGTCACAGTCCTTTCTTAATTTAATTCATCACTGATTATTTTTTATTTTCTTACAATAATTTGCTCCTATGGAGTAACTTATCCAAACATAAACTTCAAATTTTGTTATTGTATATTATTTTAAAAAAATGTTATATTTTTGTTTTTAATATGCTAATTTCTAGTCTGAATTGATATTTCATTAGTTTTTTTCTAAATACTAATTTATATATAAATTTAATTATACTGTAGATTTGTATATTTTATGTCATTATACTTATCTGATATTTCATAAACCTTCACTATTAATGTGAACATTGATAGCTACTGAATTCCTAACTTTTTAATATTGTTCTATGCTTTTATCACAAAAAATATACTATTTTCTGCTGATTATTTTTAAAATCAGTTCCAGAAAAGATTTTGCTGTAGAAGGTATTCTTGCTATTGTATAAAAAAATTAAGTTGCAATAAATGCTAATTTTATTGAATGCTGCTGTTTCTTAAAATATATTGCATTTAATTTTTTATTTTGTCTATTTGGTGAATAATAATTTTTTAGTTTTTTAATGATCTTTCCATTTTTCTTCTAAATTAATATGCTTTAGTGCGGTTTATATGGAATGATATCTCTTAATTTGATTTAAATCCTAATTATTTTCTTAATTTGTATCTTGTTAGCTCATGTTATTTTATTCTAAAATTTTATTTTATTTCCTGATCCAAACTCTTTCTTATTTAATTATTTTTAATTTCCTTTCTAAATAAAATTGCCAACTTGCATTCTCAGGTTCTAATTAAAGAAATAAAAATACAAACATCTATGCCTTCCTTACAAAGATACCTCTGCCTCAATTAATTTATATTAAAGAAATCCTTATTAGAATCTTGTATTAAAATTATTAAATGGAAAATTTTCTGTCTCTTAACTCTTGTATTCTGATGCAAATATTCGTTTTCTGCCTTTCATTCTCATGTGCAAATTGTCCTCCTATAGTGAAATAGATTAAGTTCATTTCAGAATTCTTTTCCTTTTGAACCATACATTTATGCTTTTCTCACATGCATGTAGAAAGATTGGTATAAAAAGATAACATTTATGTCTTTTTTTCTTTGATTGGGAGGTACTTTAATTTACTTTTTAAATTGTTGCATTAACTTTGTTTAATAATTACATTTGTTTGAATCTTAGGTATATCCCTCGTCTTCAAAATTTTTAAGCTACACAATAAATTTATTTAATCAGTTTTACTATTATTGATTAGTACAGCAGATAGTTTTTAAAGGAAGTTTGGTATTTTTAAAAATAATTGATGGGAATTATTATGAATATTAAACTAGAAGATATATTTATTTATGCATTATGAATACTAATAATTTAACATCTGCTTTACTTCAACATTCAGATTTATATAAAATGTTCATATATATATATATTTAATAGATTTAAAATTTATTTAAATATACTAAAAAAATTATTTAAACTGTTCTATAGCAAAGGATAATTTACAAAATCAACCCTTTTTATCTGCAAAGTGTGTTGATATTTAACCCTTTCAGTACGAATTTAATAAAATTTTCATCTGTTTTTAAATGCCCCCTCAGTCTTGAAAGGGTTAAAGCAGGTTTCTCTTTTTATTATATAAATGTTTCAGTAGTAAAATTAATTATTTTATTTATTTTATATGTTGTAATTGCTTTATACATTTATTTTAATATTTAATTTAAAATTTTTACTCTGATTTGGTTATTTAAAAGCTGTAGTATCATGATAGATTAAAATGAAAACACATGCATAAATTAATATTCCTTTGAAATTCTTAATATCTTAAAAGTTTTTTTCAATATGTATAATTTTATTCATTATTACTTAAGTATTTATTATTATTTTTATTGATACTGTTACTTTCTCTTAATGAAACTATTCATTTTGAAGGAATATACTTTAAAGCAAATAAATTTATCTTCAGTTAAATTAAGTACTTTTTATATGTGTCATTCACTTTTCGTTAATAATTCTTCTAGAAACTTTTTTACCCTCCTTAAAAAAATCTTAAAATGACTTTTAAAATTTGTATAAATTCTTAATTATATAAACTTAGAATGCAAGCATGGTTTTATCTTTGATGCTTAATTTTACAATTTATCTTAAAATGATTAAAAAAATATTTAATTACTATATTTATATCAGATTTTTCTTTTCTTTTTTTTATCATTTTCTATATATATTGAAAATAATTTTTTAAATTGTGAAATAAGTTTTTATTAACTAATTTTAAAGTTGCTTTTAAAAAATTAAAAGATTTATTTAAATAGAAATTCAACTTATTTCACATAATTGTTGTATGTATAAAAAAAATCAATTCATTTTTTTTTTTACTCTTAATCTATTTGCAATTGCATTTCTTGTTGTGTTCATTGCAGAGTTTTGCTGTGGTTGCCATGGCAACTCAGAGTTTCATGTCAGACATGCAGGCTCTGAGTATTCAGCAAAATTCTCCTGTCCCACCACCGCAACAATCCCCTCAAACCAGTATCAGTCAATCTAATCAAACTCAGTCAAGTCAGGTAAGTTATTGTGAATAAAATCTAACAAATGTGATCCAATGTATTTAATCTGTTGAACTTATTTTATTGTTTAGTCTCATTATTTAGATGAAGATGTGAATATATTTCCTTTCTAATTATATGTTAAAATTTTTAGAAAATAAAAAGGGAGATTCTTTTATTTGAAATAAAACCATTATATTTTTATTGAATTTAACCTCAAAATGAAACATGAAATGTCATTATAAATATATAAGAATGCACAGGTGTTTTTAAGGTAATATTTTTTATGTTTTCAAGATTCTCTAATAATAATAAACATATTATAGATTAAAATATATAAAAAATATTGCATGTAATTCAAAACCTTTATGTGAGTAAATTTCTTACTAATTATCTTTTAAAGGGCATATTTTATGAATTTTATTTTCTGATATTTGTCTTATTCTTCTCTGGGTTCTTTAATGCTCAGTAAAGATTTGTATATTTTCAGATTTATACATTTTGAAATCACAATGTCTTTTATATATCAGGGATATCAAAAAAGTTTTTGGCTAAAACTCTCAATTTTTATGCTGTGTTTTTTTTTCTATATTATTTTTGCTTTATTTTTAATCTGTGAGCCCCCCTCCTCACCCTCATTTTTATATCTAAGTATTCAAAATCTCTACCATAATATGTGCAAGACTAAATTACAATATTTTGTATTATCTAGTCTAAAGAAAATTATATCTTGCATTTATAAACAAGTTACCTTTCATACCTTAATACATAATAATCTTTTATATATATATATATATATATATATATATATATATATATATATATATACATAAAAAGATTTCATATATAATTTAAATCCTAAGTCTCTTAAAGTTAATATTTTTCAAAATACTAGAATCATATCTCTATATGCAAATTATAGCATATAGATGGTAAATCAAAGTTTAATATATAACATTTTAGAATAAAACTTAATTTTGTGGTGTGTTTCTGGAACAGTTTCATTTCAAATTCACTCAGTTTTCAGTTTTATTATTATTTATTTAGTCTAATTATTTGCAAGACTTTTCCTTTTTTGATATCCAAAAATAAAAACTTTAAACCACAAATATTTTTTTAAAAAATTGAAAAAAAAGGGTGGTAGCATTTTACAATTCTTTTATAATGTATCAATTTATTTCTATTCAGAAATTTCGTTTTGACATTTGTACTTGGCAAGGTATTGACAATGGAAATTTTTTAACTTTGGATTTTTTTTTCTTTAGTTATGAAAGAAGATGGTTTTGATTAATTTTTCAATAATTGTAGTTATTGCAGATCAACAAAAATTTGTGTAAAAATGTAGAAAATTTAAAAAATATGATGAGTATTTTTATTTTTTAATTTTAAGCTTGAAAGATTTTATAGGCAAATTTTTGAACTTTATCTCTTTAATGAACCCAATTGTGAAAACATTGTTACTTTTGTCATAGGTAAAATATTGCTTTTCTTTCATGTATTATATTATTAAAGTTTAAATTTAATAAATACAGTTTTTATTACAGGCTACGCACAGCCAAACTCAGACTTTAGATGTGCGAACACAAACTGTGGTAAGTACATCCCTTCCAGGATCTGTCACCCAAGGAAGTCAAACTTCCCAAAAACAACAGCAAACCATCCAAGGAGTATCAGTATCATCTGCTTTAGCCACTCAAGTTGTCGTTGCCACTCATTCTCCACCTATTTCTCAAGGTCAGCAACAAGGAGCTGAGGCTGTTGTTCAAGCAACTCAATCCTCTGCCGCTTCTCAGTTCATAGCAGTGACAGGTAAGATAAGATTTTTGATGCATTTGAAGTCATCTTGTATTTCTTAATTCACTTACAACCAATTATATGCTGTGATGTTTTTGGAAATTAAAATTTTAAATATCGTATTCAGAGAATAGTAAATTCTGCATGATAGATTGGATTTGTCATTGTTAGTAACCCATATCATTATACTTTATTACACTGTTTCTATCTTCTCATTGTATTAACTTTTTTTTATGGGTAGTAAAATTGTTGTACCTGTAACAATTTGACATTTCATCTCTCTGAGTAGCTTTTCTGCATTACTATCAACTTATTAAATCAGCTTAATAATCTAATCAACCTATTAAATCAGCTGGTATTAAAATCAGTGATGCTACTTAAGAATTTTGGGGCTCTTGATGATTCTTATATTTTACTATTTTAATTTCAATATCAGTTTTAAAAAGAAATTTAAAAATAATTTCAATTCTTAACATAATTTTATTCTTAATACTGACTTATATTGAAAATTTCATATGAAAAATTGCTGAATGATATTTTGTAAAAATAAGCTGAAAAACTTTTAAAAAGTAAATCAAGATACTTTTCAGTGTAATGAAGATGAAAAATGGTAGTTATAAACAATTTGCTGATTATACCAACTTAGAAGCATGTATTAATTTATAAGTGATCATTAATGTCTTCATATCTAATTCTAAATTAAAAAAAAATATCCAATTTCACTTTATTCAATAACATTTTTAAATTTCAAAATTTTCAAATTTTTTTTGGATTGGAATATATTTGTATATTTTCTGATAAATCAGGTACTGATTATATATATTTTTTAATGTAACATATATGATAAATAATATTTGCAATAAAAAAATCTATTTGCATTCCAACTATTAACTCTACAGTGCAAAATATACAACTATTTATGTTATAAAAGTTTCAATCTACTTTGAGTAAATATTATTTATTTTGAATGTAGTAAAACAGTTTTAAAATGTTGAATTTTACTTTTAGTAAAAGAAAAGAATAATGTAACATTTGTAATATACAAGGAAAGTAGTGAACATTTTAAAATAGAGCTATTATCATTTTCATAAAAAAAATTGTTTTATCAAATAAAATAAAGTTCATATTGTTGTGTTCAAACTCTAAAGGAACTCAATTCAGTTTCAGCTATCCTTTAAAAGTTTATAAAATTTCAGTTCATTAAATTTAATTATTCATTTAAAAGACAGAAAAAGTGTTTTTCTCTTAGAGGTCCTGTATTTAGCTGAATTTTTGATTTCTAAAAACTCAATGATTCACTGTTTATATTAAAACAAAATGTAGTTGATAAAAGTTTGTAAGATTTAGTTTTTTTAAAAAAAATTAATGTAGTTAATGGGAATGATCTCATATTATTTAAATAAATGCTACATTTTAACCATTTTAGTGTAATTTTTTTAATATTGAACAGTATTAATTTTGCTGAGTGGATGGAGCAGGCGCAGTTAATTCAAATTTTTTTTTTTTTTTTTACAAAAGAACTTTCAATTCAAAATAATACATTTTTATGGCAGTATTTTGGAATGATGTGAAATAAAATTTCATTTTTGTAATGTTTACTAATCATCTTCAAATCTTTATTTCATTTAGATTAAAAGTATTAATTTCCTGAATTAATAGCTGTCATCTTTTTTTTATTTTTCTTTATTTACCATAAATTTTGGCAGAATTTTCAATGTTACTTAGTTTTTTTATATATAATTTTGAATTACATAGACATATTAAAAAATTTTTTGTTGTTGTTTATTGTTATTTTGCCTAAAATGTTTCTTAATCTATATTAATAAAAATGAAACTCGAAATGCGTTGCTAAGTGCAAAACTAGAGAACGGCTTGACCGATTCGGCTAATTTTTATTTTAATATTTTCGTTAAGACACAGGGATGGTTCTTATGGAGAGAAAAAATGAAAAAACTGCGAGGAAAATAGTTAAAACGACAATTTTCTTACTTTCCCGCCAAAAATCTTCATTTCCTTCCCCCACACCAACTGAGTGAGATAGTAGGAAGTAATAAATTATGATTTGTTTAGAAAGAAATGGACGAAGTCAGTTGGTTTTCATTTATAGATAACGGGATGTTTAAAAAAGAAAAAAATAGTTGCTTTTATTATTAGTCTGTATGAATATTTAATCTATGCCTTCTCGAAATAAACTCGGGGCAGGGAAGAAGAAAAAATAACAAAGCGAGAAAAAAAAAGGTTTGTAAAAAGAAAAGTAGTGATTACAAAAAGGAGAGAAAAAAAATAAACGAAGGGTGTGTATGTGTCACCATTATTTCCTTTGTTTTTAAACTTTCGCATCTCTTGAAAACCAATTGTGTCGTTATTTGTTTAGTATGTTTACATTTATGAAAATTAGATTCTCCTTATTCTATAAAAACGTAGAATTTTAGACCTTTCCCTCCACCATTTAAGTAAAATATCAATTCTGGGACAATCATTGCTCGGATAGAAAGAGAAAGATGAGTAGTAAAATGAACAGAACATCTGAAGAAAATAATACTATAAATGAATTATATGATTATCAAAATTTGTTTGGTTTAAAAATATTTTGGTGAAAAACCTGTTATGAGACACAGCTACATAAAATATTATATGAAAATTTTAGTAAGCATTAATACTGGCGAACCGACTGGTCGCCAAAGGCGGCTAGTGAATAATAATTAATTTATAATATCAGTATAATATATATACTCCTTTCATATCAATAGAAAAAAAAATTGATGAAATAACAAAAGTGTATGATATTGAATGAAAAATGAACCAAAATACTAAAATGATTCTTTTAGTTTCAGAGCATGATAATCAAGAAGGTGGAGTCAATTTGCAAAATCAAGGAGTTCATCCTACTTATGTTCAATATGTTGATAGTGCAGAGCCAAATATTTACGCTGGAAATAATGGCCAAATGTAAGTGCCAATAGAAATGCCAGCATGTAATTTGTCCTTTATAAATGCTATTTATATTTAATATTGAAAAAAATATATTATTGTTTCAGGGCTGGCTATTCTGTGTATAGTGTGACTGATGCATCTGCTATGTATACTCCAGCAACTGCTGGGTATTATACTGGTGGCAATGGTACTCCTGTGACATATTCTCAGGTGAAATTTCATTTGCAATATTTTTTTGTCTAAGAACTCAGCAAGCTTATTGTATAATAACCTCATTTTTCCTTCTGTTTAGTTGATAGATGATAATAACTATAAAGTACAAGGCCAGGTTATTGAGACATCAGATGCTCATCATAACCTCGCTCCTGTTTCAGCTGCTGTTACTTTAAACAATAGGATATCTCCTGTATCTGTAAGTAAATTTAATTTTCTGTGAGTAATTTCTTCTAGAATGATACCGATGTAATTAATTTCACTTAAAGATATGATTATTTTAATTTCATGTATACTTTTAAAAACATATAAAAATAGTTAGTTGAATATCCTTTATGACTAATTAAAACAAAAAATATATCTTCTGCTAAACAATAAAGAAATTATTTTAAATTTATTGCATTTTACTTACATTTCCTGGATTAATATTATTTTTACTTTCAAGTGAGTTAATTATCTATATAATAATAAAATTGGAAACTAAATGATTACCATACAGTATTTGTTCTTTGTTTCCATAATCTTGCAATATTTATTCAAATTTGAAAAGAATTTGATAATATATGTTATACATTTAATACATACCAATTTTTGGAAAGTTATTGTAAAGAACTATTTCTGAGAAATGTTTTCTTCCTTCTGTTAATCATTCACAATTATTATTATTATTATTTTAATTCTGAAATGCATTTCTATTTACATAGATTTTTACTTTGTTATCTTGTGATTGTATTCTATAATTTTTCCATTTTCTTTCTAAAAATAATAATGGTTATACAACAGCGCTCAAATAGATTCTGTGAAATATTATAGGAAGAGCAACGGAAAGTTGCAGAAATCATATCTCCTTTCACCAATGATCAGTGTGTGATACAAACTCTTCACAGCCCTCATGATACTTCTCAACTGCAGCTAACATCTCAGCAAAACCAAACTCAATCCCAGCCAACCCACCATTCTCAGCATCAAAATGTTCGTGATATGGATATTATTCATGTAAGCTGTGCATCTGTCTCTCTAAGTTCGTTGAATTATTGTTTTGAAAAATTGTTGATTTATGATTTGAGGGCATTTGCTTATCTTTCAGAAATGTTTTTTGTATTAAAATTAGATTATATCAATAAACTTAAGTTATTTTCTTAAAGATTTGGAATTTTTGATTCTATAAGGTATGTGTTATAATCTTCATGTTATTCTATATAGAGAGAGGGAGAAAGAGAAATGCTTATTTGAAAGGAAATAAATCAATTCAATTTGCTTATTTTATTGTTAAAAATGATCATAGCATCAAATAATGGAATTTTCAACTGGTACTAGAGTTAGAATAAAGAATTTAAAAATCAATAAGCAGTGCAGTTCCAACAAAAATGTTATAAATTTCCTCAAATACTAAGGGGTTATTTTATTGTTTACTTAATAAAGAGTTGTCAAGATTATTTTGTCTGTTTGTTAATTATCCAAGGGAGGATGTTTCCTGTATTTGTTTTGTAAATTAAAAAAAAACATGCATTTTTTAAATGTTTATTTTAGATTAAATAAAGGCCCATAAATGAGGTAACTCTTATAGAATATATTGTCTTTCTGGTAACCTTCAGAAAATAGGCAGTTGGAAAAAGAATGGGTTTTAATTTCTGGTTTAAGGAATTTTAGTTCAAACCCATATATCCTTCGGAATAGATTTCTACATTTATAAATAGAAATCTTTTCTTGATCAAGCCAAAAACATTCAGTAGCGTTATCTTCATTTTTGTAATCTTTTAGCTTCAGCAGTGTTATTCAATTCATATTTAGAAGATATGTAAAAATTAAGTGGAAGCTCAATTAATAAATAAAAAAGAATTTCTAATGAAAACAGAGTTATATGTATATGAGAAAGAAAATATTTGAGATAAGAATTGCTATTCAATGTGAATGATTATAAAAAGTATTGTAAAATGACTTAGTTATATTGATAGTAACAAGCAGAAGCATAAATGCAGCTTTGAAATCTTTAAATAATTATGTGTAAGTTAGGGATTTTTTTTAATATAAATTCAATGTTCTTAAGGGTGGGGCAGTTTAAAATTATGATAAAGTTGCAATTTTTTAAAAAACATAAATTGATGCATAAAAGATTTATATCATATATGTAAACCACATAATTAATTGTTAAATGAATAAAGCTCTCAAAACATTTTGTAAACTTATATTTTTTGTAGAAACTTCTTGCTTTGTCTTTTTAGGAATTTTTAGGCTATGCATTTTCAAACTGCGATGAATACTATAAAAACATTTTGAATTTTTATTATTATTTTCACTTTTATTTGCTGATTTTATATAATATTCCAGAAATTAATATTGGATTTTTAAAATAGAATTTTTTTTAACTGACTAGTGAATGAAACAACACAATAATTTATTTTGGTAAAAAAAAAAGTATATGTTTGACTTTCTCATCCCTAGGTGCAATGGTTAATTGACAATTATGAAACGGCTGAAGGTGTCAGTCTTCCGAGAAGCACTCTGTATAATCATTATTTAAGACATTGTTCTGAGCATAAATTAGACCCAGTTAATGCTGCCTCTTTTGGAAAGTTGATTCGTTCAGTTTTTCTTGGATTACGCACTAGGCGACTTGGGACAAGGTAATTATTTCATTTAAGCTAAACTATAGCTAAAATTTAACTTTTTTTGTTTTTTATTTTAACATTTGATCATCAGTTTTCTTAATTTTATGAAACTTATAAAAATTTCAATATTTAGTGTAAATAATGAATATTTATGTTGTTAATTACTTGCCACTACAGTATCTTGTATTTGTTAATTAATAATTAAAAATATATTATGTATGAAACAGAAAAGGAGAAAAGCACGATTTCTTGTTATCTCAATTCTTTCTAAGTTGGTTACTGTTTTTTTTTTTTTTTTTTTGAATTTATAATCAATCAGTTTCTTTAACTATATTTTCTGTTACTTTGTGTGTTTTATACTGATATTCTTAGTCAACTTTGAACTGGCTTTAGCTTATAACTGCAGTTTATTAAATGAATAAAGTGCACATTGAAATTATGCCTTTGTGTGGGAAGTAACTCTTTGTCACTCCCCAAAATATATCTATACATTTAGAAGATATGTCTTATGTATTTTATTTTTTATTTTAATTTAATAATGAAACCTTGCTTAATATTTCTTTGTTATTGGAAATCAGGTGATGAAAAGATTAAACATTTTTCAATGTTTGAATTGCTTTTTTTTTTTTTGATATTGCCTTAAAAAATTTAAATACTTCCCCCCTTCCCCTTTTTTAAAAAATCTGAGCTTGTTTTAATAACTCCGTAAATCAGATTATATCTTATTTTGCAATGTATTATAGTTTATAAATGCCATATTTTTTTAACATGCATTTTGAAACTATATTTGATGTATTAATTTAAACTTTTTTCTGTTTTAGAGGAAATTCTAAATACCATTATTATGGTATTCGAGTAAAACCCAATTCACCTTTGAATCAAATATCTGAAGAAAATTCAGGGATACGATCGCAAACCCTGAGTCAAATAAAAAAGTATGTGCTTTAATAATTATTTTTCATAAACTTGTAATTAATGTTTCTTAAATTGTATTATATCAACTTTAGTCATTTACATGACTTGTGTATATTTATTAAAGTAGTTATGATGATTGCAAATTTTTCTCTTAGTTTGAAATTCATAATAATAATTTTCCCTTGCTTGTTTAATTGTTTTTAATTTCTAAATATTTATAATATAAATCAAAGGTATTTTAAGGACTCTATTTAAATAATTGAAAGGCCAGTGTTTCAGAGAAGGTGTTGTTGTCTCCCGTCTTTTAAAATTTTTAGTGTATCATAAGATCTAGAACAGATACATTTAATCTAAAGAAGTTTGGCTCTTAAGTGTATTTAGGAAAGAATTTAAAATACACAATTATGCCTTGACAGTTCGGAGTGTAATGCATTTTTCTGCATTTTTATAGCCGTTTTAAATCAAGTCTGCCTGCAAAATCTGAAAGTAATGATGGTAGCAGCACTTCTAGTACTGGAGGTGTGGCCAGTCAGACAGAGAGTGTTCCATCACAACCTGCGCCGGTACCAACACATCAACATCAACAGTATTTAGGAGATGCATCTGCTGCTATTCCTAACTTCATTGAAATAGACACATGCAATTACCCTTTACCTGAAGGAATTACTTTGGAACACTTAGAAACATTCAAGATGCTTTATAGGGAGCATTGTGAAGTAATATAAATTTTTATTTCTTTATAATTCAAGCTTGAAAAAGTCTTTAAAATATTGACATTTGGTTTAAAAACAAAAGTATTTTTTAAAAATAATTTTTCTTATTGTAATTTGATGTTCTTGATTTATCCTTTCATTTTTTCTTTTCATAAATAGTTACTTTAAAGTTTTGTAGTTCCCCATACATAAAATTTAATGCTGTTTTTTTCTCTCTCTTTCTTTTTTTAATTCTTTAAAAAAAGTATGATCGTATTTATTATTATTTTTTAACTAAAATTTTTATCCATGAATTGTTGATTTTGTTTTTTACAGGCCTTTTTAGATGCTGTTGTTAATTTGCAATTTGCTATGGTTGAAACTCTTTGGCAGACTTTCTGGCGAACTTATAATAGGAGGTACTTATTTGTTTCTTTTTGGTACTGATTTTGATAATAGGAAAAATGAATGTTCAGATGCATCTTTTCACTATTTTAAATATATAATTAAGTATTCTGATTAATTATGAATTAGAGATATTTTGTATGAAAAGATAAGTATTTGAAAGGTTAAAATAATTATTTAATATTGGCTTAATAATGTTTGGTTCAATCCATATTACATTTTTAAAGATTTCGATGTACAACACATTAAAATAATTTCATTTGTCTGTGATAATATATTACATCTTTTATATACAGGGTGCACTATAAATTCATGCAAACTTCAAAAAATCATTTTAAAAAAGTAATGCCCCCCCCAAAAAAAATGTTTGTTGCAATATGTTCTAAAAGTCTTTGGATTTTTCCCCCTATATAAAAAAAAATGTTTAAAAAATAGACAGCATTCACACCTGAAACCTAGATAGTTTGTGCAAATTGGGATAGCTATGAAATACAAGACCGGAAATGAAACTGTGATTCAAAGCAAGTACCATGTTATCTTACTGTACGAACAATAGTGTTAAACTTTACTGTAAGAATGCTGAATCTACAGTTAAAGCATTACAAAAGTGTCACACAGTGAAAGGAATCAAGACCGCATTCGCCATATCATTCAATCTGGGCCCTTACTTTTTAAAAAAGCATTGACCTGTATCCTGTTAAAAAATTTTTCTGTCAATGCAAAACAATTTTTTGAGATTGCATTGAGCCTGCATTGCAGCAGGCTGTGTCACATGACATCACCTTCATGTAAGTTGGTGCCTCATTTCATATTGCTTGTTCCATCAAGACATTCCTCTTGTATATGTTCACTGAAGTGAATATATATTGGAGCAATATATGTAGTAATTAAAAAAACCAAAGATGCAAGGTTAAGCTTCCTTCAGAATCAGACCTTATTCCAACATACTTTTGGTTGAGAAAATACCTAAAGTCTTGTATCTATTGTGGCTCTTTATCCACTTTGATGGAACTAACAGTTGCCAATCCATGGATCCTTGGTGACTTCAATTCTGGCATGCTGCAATAGGCATAATTATGTGCCTCACTTACTTAATACTCTGTTGTGGTGGTCATGTTGAACATGTTTAGTTTTAAAATAAAATGTACTGTGTTATATTACTATGTTCTGTTTTCCTGATTTGCATAAATCATCTGTTAGATGTGTGAACGCCATATATCAGCTATTTTTTAATAGGAAAAGAATCCAAAAGTTCTCTGAACATTTTTCTAACATGTTTTTCCGAGTATCATTTTTTAAAATGTTTTTTTGGAGTTTTCACTGATTTATGGCACATTTTGCATGAATTAAAATATTTCTATTGCATATATTTTCAATATAATTTTATATATAATTTCAACACTTTTTTGCCTACCTATTTATAGTTGCAAAGAGTAATTGATAAATAGTCTATAAATTTTATGTTTTTAGATCTTCATTAATAAATCTGTCAATTCAAAAGTTACTTATTGCAATTATTTTATCTGATACCATAATTTAAAAAGTAATTGTAACTGTTGTAAAAATATTTTTTTAATTAGTTCATCATTTTAATATTTTTTATATATATGATTATTGAATTTATATGAAATTCTATACTAAATAATATGATGTTTATTTTAGGGATCAGGAGAAAATAATGAGCAAAACCAAGTTTTTCCAACTATGTAAATTTGAACCTGTTTTACATTTCATGCGAAAATCTGATTATCAGTTCTATCAAAATTTAGTAGATGTACTTATTCCAGATGTTTTACGTCCAATACCTAGTAAGTAATTAATTTTTATACATAATGAAAATTCATTTTTCGTTTATATATATAAAATTCATTATCAGTTTTTAAAAAAAGCATATCACCTGCCTGCTGTTCATATAA
The DNA here is from genome assembly GCA_026289955.1 of Argiope argentata. Classification (NCBI taxonomy): domain Eukaryota; kingdom Metazoa; phylum Arthropoda; class Arachnida; order Araneae; family Araneidae; genus Argiope; species Argiope argentata. The sequence continues at coordinate 3,318,671 of JAOUZG010040215.1, forward strand.
TTAAAATCTATCAATTAAATACCATCTCAAATTTTTCCATATTTTTGTTATACTGAAATAAAGGATCTGCAATATTTTGTAATAACATTTACTGTTAATCTTGACTAATTTATGTGTTAATTTAGATTGCATTAAGATAAAAATAGATAATGTTAATTAAAATTGCAATTTTGCAGCATCTGAAATCAAAGCTAGAATACACGAATGCATCCTGTTTGGAATATTTTTTATAATTATTATACATTGGATTATGAAATAAGCATTAAAACATCAAGAAACAGGAATATTCAAATTTTTATTTCTATATTCGAAGACATGTTTTGTTTTTTCACTTCAGATGTTACCAACATGATGCAAAAACAGAAAGATTGAATATTGCCAATTACATGGGTTTGAAAATAAAAGATAGCAAAATTAACAAAGGAATAGTGAAAGTAATGATTCAGTTTAATTAAATCAAAATAAAAATTAGAAGACTGACTATTTTTCATATCTTGAAAATGTTTCTCAAAATAAAAAATAAATAGCCAAAGAAGATAAATGAATTCCAGGATTAAGAAACTAAAACTAGAATTTAAAAAAATTGTTATTCAGCCAGAACAGAATGTTGATTCTTTGAAGCCTCAAATATAAGCAGTGGTCTTTAAATTACATTATTTAAGGTAACAGCATCATCAATTTTTCTGTATATTAGTGAAACTTTGAAATTTACTAAATCACAAGGGCAGAAATGAAATGCCTTCCAAACTACTTTCCTCAGACAGATTCTTAACATATATTCTACAAATAAAATGTCACATATTAAATTGAATAATAAAACTTCTGCCAAAAAATTTCCACCAAAATTTAAAATAATTGGTAATATCTTGAATGCTGCTAAAAGAATTGCACTGATGCGAGATAGGAAGAGAAAGAGAGAATGGACAATAATTTATTAGTGGGAGGGGGTAATGGCCAAGTTGGAGATAAACTTGAAAAGTAGCATTACATTGGGTTAGATAAATGGCAGCTGTTGTGGCCTTATACACCAATTTAATGGAAAGAAATCCTAAAAATGATAAAATGATATGGGACTGTTATGAAACTATATATATGTGTGTGTGTGTGTGTGTGTGTGTGTGTGTGTGTGTGTGTGTGTGT
>JAOUZG010040215.1:3319820-3424073 GCA_026289955.1 Argiope argentata
TGTGTGTGTGTGTGTGTGTGTGTGTGTGTGTGTGTGTGTGTGTGTGTGTGTGTGTGTGTGTGTGTGTGTGTGTGTAATTTTTGACAAAAATTAAATTACACTAATTCAAAAGAAATTTAGACTAATTAGAAATTTAGATTAATTTTACACTAATTCAGAAAAAATACATTTAATTCAAAAGAAAAAACTGAAGGATTTTTAGAATGCTATTTTCCTCTATTATTGTGGTTATAAATGAAAGTATTACCTTAAAACCTAACTTTTCAGTATGAATATTTTTGCTGCATTCCGGTTTCTCTCATTTATAAGAAATTATTTTTTCATGAAAAAGTTTTTTTTATTAGTTATTCTGTCATATTTACTATCTGAGCATTACTATCTCATTTCTGTATTTTCAATCTAATCAGGATTGTGTTTATACATTTTAAAAAATTGTTCATATATATCTTAAGTTGAACAAAATACTGAAATAATTACAAGGTACCCATCCCTCCTAAAATACTCTCTAAATTATTCATTTGGGGGGAGGTGTAACAAAGAAAAATTATTTTCTAAAAATATTCATTAATGTGTTGATTAACAAATCAAATGCATATCATAAACCATCTATTATTCATAATGAGCAATAGGTTTGCAATGGGATGTTGGATTTAATAATGAGATAATGGATTTCGTATTTCTATTCTTGATTTCCTGATGTAATAACATCATATTTATAGAAATTTAGTAATTTGTGCAATTTTTCTAAATAAATTCTTTGTTTTGTTCAGCTATTAAGAAAAAAGAGTACATTGAATCTGTTTTTAATATATAGATAAGTATGGCTAATTTTTGTCAATTTTATTTTGTTTTTATTTTGTTGATGAAATAAAAAAAATGTTACAGGTTCATTAACACAAGCAATTAGAAATTTTGCAAAGTGTTTGGAAACATGGCTTTCAACAGCAATGACTGCCTGTCCAGAAGAAGTAACTAAAGTTAAAGTATGTAATAATTTTTTTAATGTTAGACTTTGTTTTAAAATGATTAGATGTTGTGAGAAGAAAAGTAATTATTTTATTTTTAAAAAGATGCTTTTAGAAATAAATTGTTTTTTTTATTGTTTCATTATCTATTTTAATTATGTATTGTTGCTTTAAAACATGGGATTTCTGATAGTTTAATTTCTTATTTGCGCATAAGCAAATCCAAATTGCAAGTTTTAAAAATTGTATTTATTCAACTCTTATTTATTGCATTATAATTATTGATACTTGTGCTAAAACTATTTCTTTTGAAATTAGTTTAACATCATAACTCATCTTGATAATTTTTCATATTATAGTTTGTTCATTATTTACAAGAAATTGCTGTGAATAATTCTCAGTTCAAATGTCTTCACTTCTGCAAAATTGAATCCATTAGCTGTGTTATTAAAAAAATAACAGCTTATTTATTTAAGAAAGAACAAAAAGCTCGTTTAAGAAAATTCTTAAACCAGAAATAAAATTAAATACTATCCATTAATTAATCAAGATCAAAAACAATAATTATTTTATATTCAATAACAATAAGAAAATGGAAAATAAAGATAGTATACATCATCTTATATTTCTGATCATAATGGGTTGAATAAATTCTGTTTCATTTTCCTTTCATAATAATTCATTAAATGTAAATTAGCTGTTTTCATTCTGATAAGAGCTTAATAACTGTTAAATGTATTTTTCACTTATTATATATGTTCATTCTGATCCTAAAAACTTTCAATTGCAATCCAAGAATTTAATTTTTACTTTTGTTTATTTTATTCATGTAGTATGATTTTCTTTTAAGCTTATTAATTTATGAAAATCAAATTGTTATGTGAATTTAACTATTATTGAATTAACTTATTATGGTTGTTATTATACTATTTATGAATTTATTATGTTTAGGGCAAGTATTAATGTTTAATTATCAATTTTTCAACTTCTATTTATTTGGTTTTAAGATATGTAAATTCCATATTGTATATGTATAACAATATTATCGTGGGTTTTTTTTTAAATCCATTTTAAAGGAATGTACTTCTGGTTTCTTAATTTACATTTTGACTTAATGTATAGGTCAGTGCAGTAAGTGCCTTTGCTCAGACTCTGAGACGTTACACATCTCTAAACCATCTTGCCCAAGCTGCCAGAGCCGTCCTACAAAACTCTTCACAAATTAATCAGATGATGGCAGATTTAAACAGAGTAGATTTTCATAATGTTCAGGTTGGTAAATATTTATGATTGCATTCTTCTACTAAAAGATTTATTGCTTGAATTGGAAAATAATTCAAGAATCTTGTGAGTTTATTTTACAATTTAGTAGTTCAATAATTACATTTCTGATCATATAAATATTTGTTTTTATATTATTTTCTTCTTTTAATTTGTATATTTCAGACTTAAAATCTATTAACAGCTTAAAACTGCATTTAATTAAATTGAAGAATTTTTTTAATTAATAATTTTTATTAGAATTCATCTGAGTAATGAAAACTGAGCGTTATCATGTAAATAGAAACTAATGTCTAAGTAATTTTTTTTCCTCATTCCAAATGATAAAGTCAATGGAAATGAAGTTTGCCAAGTTTTCATTTGGAGAAGGAAAATAGAGCTTTCATTTTCATATTTAAACAAGAACAAAACACTTTATCCCAAGCATGTTTTTTTTCATGAGTGAAAATATATAATCAATAAAAGATACTCTTTTGAATTAGAGTTTGTTTATCTGAATAAAATAAATGTTGATTCAATGTTAGGCAGATTGCATTAAATATATTTTTATTCTATTGAAATAAAATTTGTTTTTCTCAGATTTTTTTTTTTTTTTAATTGTTCTAGGAACAAGCATCATGGGTTTGTCAGTGCGATGAGAATACAGTTCAACGTCTCGAACAAGATTTTAAATTGATTTTACAGCAACAAAATTCTCTTGAGCAGTGGGCTCAGTGGTTAGAAGGAGTGGTAGATTTAGTTTTGCAGCCATATGAAGGAAAAAATGATTTTCCCAAAGCAGCTCGCCAATTTCTTTTGAAATGGTCATTTTACAGGTACTTTCTTTAGTGTGTTTTCTGGTTGTTAATGTTTCGTTTTTAAAACACTTATTTCTCTCTCTCTTTTTCTTTTTACAATAAATATCATGTAACCTACTTCTTAAGAAGTTGATTCATCCAACTTTCATACCAATATTGTTTAGATTCTTATTCCTTCTTTTATTTAAAAGAAATTAGTTTGTTAAAAAAAACTTCAGCATGCAATTAAGGATTTAAATTTCCATTGTAAAATATATTTTTATATGTGCTCTTTGTGCTTGTTTTATAATATTTTTTTAACAATATTTGAAAAAGTACTTAAAATAACATTTATAAACTATGCCTTCAAGCTGAATGATTATATTTGTAAATAAATTATCTTTAAATTGTATCAATATTGTTTTATATCTGTACTCTAAACTGTTACCTTATTCCGATATTGATAATATAAACTTTTTTTTACTAGCTCTATGGTCATTAGAGACTTAACACTACGAAGTGCTGCCAGTTTTGGTTCTTTTCACTTAATTCGCCTTTTATATGATGAATATATGTTTTACCTGATTGAGCATAGAGTGGCAAAAGCTATAAATGAAACACCTATTGCTGTAATGGGAGAAGTAAGATCATTTTTAGTTCTAAAAAATATTGCAAAGAGAGAAAAAAAATCTGAAAATTGTGTTATATTTATGTTTTGCTTGGTTTAAATTTTCTGGTAAAACATATATAAGTCGAGGATCATTAAATTATCCCTAAAACTTTCTAATGTTTCAATTTTTTTAAAATTTGTATTGTTTAGCTTTTACATTCCTTTCTTTAATATCTTCTTGTCATTTATAATGCTCTTTATTAATCCTTTTAGAATAAGTGGTAGTTAGTATAATTGCCCTCCTCCATTTTCATTTTTCCTTAATTAATATCTATTTCTCTAATTATGAAAGTAAGATATAAAATAATTTTAGAAGAAAAAAAAAGGATATCTTTAAATTATCATTATATTTGCAATATATTTTCTTCATATCATAATGATTTAATGAATATAATTCCATATTTATGAAATTGAAAATATTTCAGTAATTATATTTTGATTTATGGCAATGATCAATTGCCTAAGATTCCTTGTTATTGGATTTTTTGTAATGAATCTTTTCTGTTGGCTTGCTATTAATACAATAGTATTAATATTTCTTATAATTATTTTATCAAATAAAATGAATATTATTAACATGATTTTGCATTTTTTCTATTTAGTTCATTGGTTTAGGAGGAAAAGTGAATTCACTGAACAATGAGTTTGTTCTCAGTTCTGTTAAGAATATGTCTCTTTGTGACTCCAACAAGACCATTGTAGAAAATGGTACTCTCAATGAATCTAACTGCAGTATATCTCAGGATATTTACAGCAGCAATGCTGCCATGACTAATGGACTTAAGGAGGCAGCTGCTTTGCAAGCAAGCCTTATTGGACAACCACAAGTGCGATTCATGACCTCTGTTTCTGAGGCAGGAAATGGTGAAAATATCACTCACATCAATAAGAAACTGAAAACAGTTTGACGATGTTTCATGGAAATGATCGATTTTCTTTCAGATATCATTTCTACATCAGACCTCTAGGTGATGTGGAAATTGTTGACAGCATCCAAGTACATTTGTGTATTATCACTTTTGTTAAGAAAGAAAAGAAAATGAGCTATGCATTTATTGTTACTTGCATGGATGCTACTATGAAAGAAAGTGTAAAAGCATACTTTTAAGTATATACTAAAGCATTTCCTTTTTGCTTTACAAAAAAAAATTTTTTTTTAATCTGTTTATTTTTAATGTAAGATTTAAGCTGATCCAATTTCCATAAATTGCTTCCAGCACCAGACATTTTTTTCAGAATTTCTAAGACGTACTATTTCCTCTTTCACAGAATATCATCTGAAAAGAAAGAAAATTATTGTTAATTTTGAAGAAGAAATTTGTGTATTTTTAATGTACAGTTATAAGCAAAATGCTAGCTAGAGTTGAAATTATTGATATTTTTCATACTCAGCTATTATCTGTTGTTCAAACTGAAACCTGTGATTCTCAGATATTTATATTACACAAGTCATTATTTATTCGTAAAAAAAAACTTGCCAGATTTATTTTTTCTTATATTTTGTTTAAAATTTTAAAAAGTTTATGTTCCTGAAATATTATTTATTGATTATTTAAATTTGTTTCTGCTAACATTTTCATTTCCAGTATGACAAATTTCTTGTTACATGTTACTGAGTTTATCATAACCAAAATGCAGAGATCATTCAGAAGTACTACTCTAGAATTTATGGATAAATTAATGAGATATTTTGAATACTAAGTGTTAGTCTTAAATATTGCCATATGCATAAATATTATTATTGGTGCATGTATCTGTGTGTAATATGTATTATTTTATTAATAATATTATATTACACATTTGAATAACATTTAAAATTATTAAATCATAATAATTTTCTGTGGTTTGAATTATGTCCATTATATTTTAAATATTTATAGTTGAAATCAATTGAATTTAACATAAAATAGAAATTACATACTATAAGCTAAATCTTATTGCATTAATTTCTACTACCTACAATAATTATAATGGTTTTTACCTATTATTAAAAAGTTAATTCTGTTTAATATTTATAAATTAATCAATATCTTTTATCTATTCATATGTTTTAAAAAGATATTCCTATATTGATCTTAATTCACTTAATTCTATGTAACCTATGTGAATTTATAAATTTGGCTGATAAATATATTATAGCTTATCTTAGTAATTACTTAACCTTTGCAAAGGAAATATATTCTTCATGTATATGACAGCTAGATTATGTACTCATATTAATTTCATTTTAAAAATCTATAAATTCTAGAGTATAGCTTGGAAGGAATGTTATTACTGGGTTCACTGTTATTTTCATTGTTAAAATGTGATATCATTTCTTTTTGTTCCATTTTTTATATACATTTATATACAACTGTCCTCCTTATTGTCTTCAATGCATTGATTGTTCCTGATTGATAGAATGAAATGAAACTAATCTAAGTCATTATTTTTCATTACTTGTATACATATCATAATAAGTGCCATTTCCATGAAACAAAGCACTGTTTTTATTAATGGTATATATTGAAACAAACTAAAACTCTTATATTTCATTTTGTCTTTTTGAGTAAGCATTCCATTGTGAGTTATATTTAATTTTTTGTAGTCAGGCATACCTAAACATACAAGTTATATTGTATGTCTATTATATGTATGAAAATGTAATTATTATGTTAAAAAGATTTTCTTGTCATATTTACTGTTTTAATGTCATTGTGGTTGTGTAGCATTCATAACAAATCGGACAGAAATGCATTATATCATACCTATAAGGACATGAAATACTGCTGCAGTGGTATTATGATATATATGTTTTTGTGTTCTAGTATGTATAAAACCATATATACATATACACACACTTACAAATGTATACAAGTTTATATATTGTAATGTGCTTTTTCTGGTGTAATATTTTTGTTTCAGGATATGTTTGTGATTTACTTGTACATAAAAAAAAATCACTTATTGCATACTATAAGAGAATAATAATCAGACATTGCTTCAATGTCATGCAAGTACAATACTTTCAGAAGATTTCAAAGTGAAACATTATTATAATTTTCTATCCCATATCCCTTGTGTAGATTTCTAAGGCTTTGTAATGCATTGTGCATGAAGTGTACCTTAAATAACAAACTATGTGCATTAGAATTTTATATGTACATAGTTTGAAGCCATATATTCACATGTCTGTGTCATTGCAAAAATACACAGTCATGAAGTTAGGTTTCTGGTGTTGAAAAATTGTACATGAGAAATATCCTGCTCTGTGTAATTAGAACAGTTGTTTCTGTGACTATTTCAAGAAATTCTAAGAATGTTAAATTTATTGTAAGCTTTTTGAATTTATTCCAAAAATGATATTCAAAATACATTTTATTATCTAAAGTTTGTGTTGAAATTAAATATCTCTAAAAACTTTTTCATGCTTATTTCTTTTCCCCCACTCCTCTTACTTAAACTAAGACTGACATTTCTAATGTATAAATATGTATAAGTTTTTTCTAAAATTATAAATTCATTTTCCTGAATTTATAAAAAAAATTTAGGTGAGAATAACTTTTTTATTTTGACTTAGTAAAAAATATTTTTTTTCTCTTTATTATAATTTTTTAAAATTATTCTTGAAGATAGTTTTCCTTCACTTGTAATTTTCTATATTTTTCATTTTTTCAGATAATTATTGTATTTGAATGCTGACATATTTTTGTAGTAGTAATTTTTTATATCATGTTTATACTTGTAAATCTGTTAGCATTTCGTAGATTTTTATTTCTTGTTATAAATTCTTTTATATGATCAGAATGAGTGCAAGACTTATCTGTTAATATTTCTTTTCACGGAATTCAGCATGTCGGCTAGTACTTTGAAACTTGTGCTAAAAAAATTTTTAGGTTAAAAAATTTACAGTAAAAATCTTTAAAAATATGTTTTTTAAATATACTAAAGAAGCTTCTAAACTTATTTAATGTCATCTTTTGAAATCATTACTTCCTGTACCACTAAATAAAATTAGTAAATTGTAGAAACTTTATATTGTTTAGTCCTAATACACTATGAAGTATTAAGATACCTTCAATCTTTTTAGTTAATTATAATTTTCTTTCTTAATGGAAAAAATAGTTTAAATAAGAATCAGTCAAAAGGTCAAATAGGAAAATTATTCATTATTCACATTTCCCCTCTCTCTTGCCTACTGTAATAAATTAATTCCCTCGTGAATTTATTAATTTTACCATCTTAGTATTTAATTGCTGATGAGGAATTGTTTTATTTATTCTTATTGTCTTTTTATAAAGCTTGGTTATTTAATTTTTACATCAGTATTTGATTGTTATTTGAAGATCTTTCTAAATTTTTAACATTCTATTCACCTGTAAAGATCAAATATTATGTAAGGACTAATATGAAACATTTCAGTCATGCTTAATTTTTTGCTTGATTAAAGAATGTTTTATATTTTTTATAAATTTCTGTCAATGTTTATGTGTATGGAAAAATAGATTCTTGAATTTTATGATGTTCTAATGTGTACTAAGAATTATCGAACAAAATTTATTTATTTTGAATATAGCAGAAAGTGTGTTTTTAACCCAAACTTTGCTTGCCACTTAAGTTTGGTGTTTAGAAGTTAGTAGACCGCTTTTAATATTTTCTGTGATTAACTTCTAATCAAATGGTATTTAATTAATTTTATGTTTGTGTGTTAGTATATGCTTTTACTTTTTATGAACCTTGGGACAGGTAATGACTTTATTGATCTAGTCTTAGAAACCTATTTTAAAATAGGTTTTTGTACAGTTTCGTCAAGAAATATCTCTTATTTTAATGTTGAGATTTATGCAGTATTTGTTTATGTAAATAATTGTACTTTATAAAAGTATGAATGATTTATATGTTTAATGCCAAAGATCACTATGAAATTTTACTTCTATTTATATTTTGCTTAGTCATTAAAACTACTGGATACATTTGTTGAATATTACTAAGCATTTTTTTAAATGTTTGTGCCATTTTGATTTAAACATATGAAAGTGTGCGTGCATTAGTATGTATGTCCTTGTTCATGATTGTATGCTTCCTTGGAGTATTGTTATGGTATTTATAATATTAAATATTTTCTGGTTTTTATTTTTGTGTAAAAGATTGCTTTTGGAAGGGGCAAGAAGCAGTGATATTGATATTTTATTTACAACATAAAGGAAAATAGATTGACTGTTAATGCAATAAGTGCTTAAAACTCCCCTATTACTATCCTTTTTGTACAAAAAGATGAAAACTACGTACTTAAATGCCTTAGTGAGCCTTTCAATGTTATAAGTATTTGGGACAATATTGTTTTCCAGGCAATACATTTCCATATACATATATCTATATATATAAAAAAAATGTGAAGATGATATTTAGATACTTTGTGTGAGGTTTCTTCACTTGTGTGTCTTGAATTCCTAATTTATTTATCTATTCAACATTCCAGCCTAATTTTAAAAGAAGAAATTTGGTTTGCAAGAAGGCATATATATTTATTTGTCAACTTTCCCTGTGTTTTTTTATTAATTTTGCTAGTACATTTCTTTGATTTTATTTATCTCATTAAGGTAGAATACATTATTTTGCCTGAGATTTTGATGGAAAATTTTAATATAATGCGAGTTAGGTGATTAATTCTATGCCAGTGTAGCAATTTGTGTTGAAAATAATTCTAGTCTTCTCAATGAACTGGTCAAGAGGATATTTTATCCTCGTTTCTTTTGTTGTTAAATCGCATCTATACTATTGCAAATGTTTTAAATTGCTTCTGATATTATTCCATTTGAATAAAGGCAACACCTTTTGTTTTCTAATTTTTGATTCATATGTGAAATAACAAAATATTTCTTTATTCAATGAATGGCTGGAATCAGATTTGTAAAGATACATTTAAGAGAAAAGAAAATCTATTTTAATAGTAAAATATTTGTTTACATCATGAAATTGTTCAAAATATTATACTATATATGAATATGGTATAATTTATATAAAAATAACTATTATAAAAAAATGAACAGCAGCCTTATGTTTATATTTCCCATAGCAATGGCAGAATACAGTGACCCATTTCACTTTTGTAAGTGCCAGAGTGTTGGATGGGTGGGATTGACTAAGTATTAGATTATAGAAAGGCCACTGTATTTTGAGGTATGTGAAGACTTAGTAGTCACTAATTATAAAGATATTTAATAATGCACCAGTTTGCCATAATTTCTTATCCTCTGCTGTACATTTTGAAAAATATTATAATTGACATTACCTATTTATGTATGAACTGACTTGCAATCCAAATCCCTTTTAAATAATGGTTCTTATGTTTTTGATTTTATATTTCTGTCAGTTCCTGCCACTACAATGAAATTATATATTGCATTGAGTCATTTTATTTAAATCAAAACTTATCTAGTCAATTATTTAGTTATATAAAAACAAATCAAAATCGACTCAATTAACCTAGCCTTGCCTTATATTTTATGCTATCTTTTAAAATATGTTTAAAGCCTTCAATTTTACAAAACCATCTATCCTCTCATCAACCTAACACACCACAGCAGCTACTGAATATTGCATTGTTTCATATATAAAGTTTGTAATTATTTTTTTAAAAAAATCATTCCATGGTGTAGCCTATTATATCAAAGGCAATCTTTTTTTTCTTTCCCCCCCCCCTCCTACTTCAGAATAAGATTATCATTCATCTTACTTCATTTCATTAATAATAGCAGCTATTTTTGTAATAGATTTCTTTCAAAATGTTATAATTGTTTTATTCAGTCAGCATCTTGAGTTGTGTGATATTTTAGAATGATTTTTCAGTTTTATTCTGCATTTCAAATTACACTATTATTTAAAATCATTGATGTTGGCATGTGAGAAAGTATTATTTTTAGTTGCTGAATAGATATTTGTGTGCACTTCAAAATTAAATAGTGCAATTTTTACTGTTTTGTATTGGACAATTACTTATTGTGAAGCATTTATTAAAAATATCCGTGAAAGATCCCTCCCCCCCACCAACATGTTTATACATCCTGTTTTTTTTTTTTTTTTTTTTTTTAATGCTATGTTTTAAAAGCTTTGCTGGATATTGAAAATTCTGTTCATGTATTTAATAATTTTCACTTAAAAATATGTTTCAAAATAAAGAAGTGAAAAAAATCTTTTATAAAGACAAACTAAATGCTAGTTTGTTTGTTTTTTTATTATTATATTTCGTTATTTTGGGATGCCATTTAATGAAGTACAATTTGTTTCAATTAAGTATATGTATTCAAAAACTGAAATCTTAAAATAAAATTTTTCATTCTTTTCTAATTGAATGACTTGAATGCAAAAAATAAGTTATTTCCATCACTTTTTGTTAAAAATCTATTACATATGCAAACTTTTATTGAATAGTACTTATTTTATCTGGTGAATATGTTTTTTTAAAAAATAGGAATTAAGAATTTAACACTTAATAGATTATTGACATAAGCATATTTAAAAGTTCTATAGTAAATTATCTTTTTTTTTTCTTATTAAAGAGATTAGATATTTGAGTGTATATTATATTTCTATTTTATATCTAAATGTAACATATCTACTTATACATTTGATCGAAATTTGTCTGTGATTATAGAAAAACTTTTAAGGTTTTGTACACAATTAAGAACTATGCAATGTATAATATTGAACTCATAAGTACATGTATTATCAAGTATTTATGAAATGCATAGTTTTAGTAAATCTACTTCATGCAGATTGCAGTTTCAGATGTTTTAGTGTAAATGAATATTATTAATTTTTTTCTTTAAATCTTACTTAATTATAACAGTTTATTCTTTTTTGCAAATATATATTGGAAAGCAGTGTTTTACATATCAATCTTTCATCATTTTACAGAATGACATGTTTAAATTAACGGTGCTTTCTATATTAAAATTTTATCTAAAATCTTTCTGAAAGCTGCTTAATTTTGAAATGCTTCTGATAGTCACAATGATAAATGAATTGAAAATCCAATTCATGTAAGTTAAAGTATTTTTGCTATATTAGTGCTTGAAGAAAAATAACCTCAGAGTGTTCATGTGGTGACTGTCAAAATTAAAGAAATAAAAAACAGCACTGGACCAAATTTTGGGAGAGTTTGCTTTGTTGAATGCACGAGCTTTTAGTTTAGAATTCTTCATTCCACTCAAAATGTTCCATCTTTACACTTTCAAATTTTTCAATGAATATGATGCCACTTCAGAAAACTATATTTTCAAGTGAGCAAAACTAACTGTATTTTAATAAATAGCTTGCATTGCATTGTAACGAATCTATAGTTTATTACCATTTTGAATATGAAAAGTTTTTGTACATTTCACATTTATGCTCATGAAATTTTACTTTTACTCATTACTGTCAAAATTCTATTGGGTTTTTTTATCGCTGTGCAATATGTAGCTGATGTATGTAAACATAATATACATTAAAATTGTGGTGTTTAAAATGACTCGAGTGTGTCTGTGTGTCGGCATTCTTTATACAGTTTTAATTTAATATGTAAGAATATATATATATATATATAATATCTTAATCTAATGTAAATCCTATTAAATTTCCTAACTTTTGTCTTAATTTGGCAGATATGAACTTCATTCTAAAATGTTTTAAAATATCTTGATCTCTTTTTCATATTTTTTTAAAGAAATTCTTCGCGAGTTCTCTGTAAAATTGCTGGTCTTGGCATTTTCTCATGCTTAGAGTGAATGGATAAAAATCGTTAATGTTTACAATATTCTCTTAAAGATATCTAAGATGCCTGTTCCTAAATCTATATGTGTAAAATAATTCAGTATCAAAATTTCATATTAAAATCACTGAAAGGGAAATTTTTGTTTTCATCTGCTCCGAAGTTGCATTTTAGACTGACATATTTCTTACCACTTATTCTTTGTATATAAATTATGCCTCCCATGTTGAAATAAATTGAAGTTTTAGAATTTCAAGGTTTCTTCTGTTCTGACATGCAATTGCTAAAATATGTTTACACACACATATATGTATAAATATACAGTAAGACCCCGCTTAACGCGGGGGATACGTTCCATCAAAGTAGAGCGTAATGCGAAACAGCGCTAAACGAGGCTATCTTTACATGTAAATATCGGGGTTAGGGGAAGATTGCTAGGAAATTGGTTAGGTATTAAATTTAAAAAGTATGTTTTTTTAATAAAAATAAAACCAAACATTTATTTCTTAAAGCCCAAATTAATACCACATTATTATTTCTTGCAAAAATAAAAACAAAATATAAATAACAAAACGAATATTCTGAAAAAAAAAACAAAATTCTAAGTCAGTCATATTTAGTTAGCCTTCCGCGTTTTCAGTGTTCTGCCTTTTTGTGACAAAAGCATCTAATGTTGTTTGCCTTTTTCTTTTGCGTTGTTTTCTTAAAAGTTCTTCATAAACGGATAGAGCATCTCTAACACCACGCCTTACTTTTGAGCTCCTGTCAAAATTCGGATCATTTTCAATGAATTGATCCATTATTTCAGTTATGGTAGACAAACTCCTTTTTACAAACGCCATCGAAAGTTCTTTTTGCTCTTCTTCTGAATCACTGTTGTCAACATTTTTATTTTCTTCTTGTTCAGTTAATTCCTTGAGCTCATCATTAGAAAGACTAGCCGCTGATTCTTGAATTATTTCTTCGACATCTTCCACATTTACCCCTTCAAAACCGGTTTGCTTCGTTAATTTCACTATCTCTTCCACTATATCATCCACATCGACAGAGTGTCCAACGTCATCGCTCTTACTTAAATCCGGCCAAATATTCTTCCATACTCCTTTCAAAGATCTTTCTGTTACCTCATTCCAAGAAAGGCCTATGTTTTCTACAGCATCCACGATGTTGTAGTTTTTCCAAAATTCTCTTATGGACTGGTTCTCTTCTCCGTCTGTTTTTTCAAACATTTGCTTAAAGGTTCGCCGCAAGTAATAAGCCTTAAAATTTGATATAACGCCTTGGTCCATTGGTTGAATTAAGGCAGTTGTGTTAGGCGGCAAGAAAACCACCTCGACTGGAATGCATGTTGTTAAGTCTGATAAATTTGTTGGGTGGCTTGGAGCATTATCAATTAACAGAAGTGCTTTTTGTTCAAGTTTTTTAATTTCGCAATAATGTTTAACAGACGGTCAGAAATGTTCAGTGAACCAATCCTGGAAAATTTTCGCAGTTATCCATGATTTTTTATTAGACTCTCAAATTACAGGTAAAGTTGATTTAGATATGCCTTTCATCGCTCTTCGGTTTTTGGAATGGTAAATTAGTAATGGTTTTAATTTAAAATCTCCGCTTGCGTTACCACCTAGTAGAAGAGTTAAGCGATCTTTTGCAGCTTTAAATCCTGGTGCCCGTTTCTCTTCACGGGATAGAAATGTTCGTTTTGGCATTCTTTTCCAAAACAAGCCTGTTTCATCAACATTAAAAACCAATTCTGGAGGATAGTTTCCTTCTTCAAATTATTTTTGTTAAATATCGCTGGAAATTCAGCCGCCGCTTTTGTATCACCATTTGCTGTTTCTCCTGTAATCTTTATGTTGTGAAGGTTATTTCGATATTTAAATCTATTAAACCATCCACGACTAGCAACGAAAGTTTCACTTTTGTCAATTGTCTCAGCCTGAATGTAATTAAAAATTCTTCTAGCTTTTTCCATTATGATAGATTGGCTTAGTAGTATATTGCGGTCAATTTCGTCATCAATCCATATAAACAGTCGTTTTTCCATTTCCTCTATGATATTATTTCTAGAACGGGTAATTCTAGCTGCAGAGCTTGACGTAGTTGCAGTTGCCGATGACAGTATTTTTTTCTTTATTCTTCATGATGGTCCTTATTGTTGAAGTTGGCAAATTCAATGAAGCACTAATTAGAGTTTGACGTTCACCAGAATCTAATCTTCTAATGACTTCCATTTTAGTTTTGAGTGAAATGCTTTTTCTGGTTGCTTTCTTTTCTTTTTCCTTATCACCCATAGTAAAAAACTAAAGATCAAAGTATTTGACACTGTAATATAGTATTAAATATGTAAATTAATACCTACTTACAATAATGCCAACAAATGTTTCCAATAATAAAAATATGTCTGTACAATACCGCACCAAACAAGAAATACAAGTACACTCTTTCGGATATGTATTTGAAACCTATCGCTGCATAATATTTCGGGGAATCCCCGTATGCTGCGAGCGATTTCGTGGAATCTCCTTGTTGAAATAAAAGAGCGCTAAACCGAAACAGCGCTAAACGAAACAGCGTTAAGCGGGGTCTTACTGTATATAGGTAGTTTTTTAATTTATGTTATGATGAAACTTGAATGAGAAAATCTTTCATTCGTCAGCTGACTTAATTTTAAATTTCCAGTTCTACTTCTAACATCTTATGATGCAAATTCAATTTTTAAGTCATTAATTTAATAAAAATATTTTATCCAATTGAGATTTTTTTTTAACATTTGGTCTTTATCTTTCATCAGGGACTTAAGTTTATTTTTTAGTTATTCTAATTTCTAATATTATTTTTATTTATCTCTGTAAATTTTTTTTCAAAACAATATTGGTGAGTTGCAAACCATTATTTAAAACCAGCTAGAGACCTCTTCCTGAAACTTGCTCATGTTTCCTTTAATAATGGTGCTATATACCTCTTCTAACATAAAATTATGGACCTTTGGTAAGGCTATAAATACTTGCATGCCAGTGGCGAAGAATAGTGGATGAATATTGATTTTTGGTTGCATGTTGATCTGTGGCGCTAGCTTCATTGAAGTGTCACTTTTGCTCAATGTTTATGTTACTCGGCTTCTGGCCCTAGCGTTGCAGGTTCTTACCGCGACCTTTAATCGCTACACATGCTTTCGAAAATAAAACTTAGAAGAGACTTAAATTCTTGAAGGAATTGGTTCCGAATTTGATTGATATTTTGTAATTTAGATGATAAACGTGTACCAAATTTATCTATCCAACTCTCTTCGTTTTGTTGTCGTGTTACCATATTTTTGGACAGACTATTCGTATAATTTTCGCTCGAAATTTAATAGAATAGATAAGTTTGGTGTAAAGATCGTATATCAAATTTCATCCTGCCGGTTCAAGGCGTTCTTGAGATCACACTCACTGACAGATAGATATGATCATGCATAATTGGCATTGGAAAAATACAAAGAATTTAAAACTTATCTAAAAAAATGGAACATGTAGATAAATTTGAGAATTTTCTTAAAAATAGGGAAAATGGAGGGAACTATAATTTTTGTAGTGCCTTTTTTCTTTCATCTAAACAATTCCGATCTCTAAACATTGCAAAAATAAAAGATTGTTGTCGCAGCTCCAAAAACGAAACATCATTCACGATTTTGCAAATCTCGGAGATTCACCTATTAGCTACCGCCTCTTTTCTATATTTTATAATCATGTGAGAACGTGATTTTTTGATTAGGTTTTAATGCTTCCGACATTTGTGGGCAAAAAATATATTTATCTGCTTTTACCAGTCTTGCTTTATTATTACGTGTGCTTCTTTCACAGCAGATGCATTTTTAAAAGGCTAATGAAGAACTATGACATCATAGCTGCTATTTCATCTCAAAATAAGTAGAGCTCCAAAACTATTTGCAAGCCAAAAAAATTGAAAATGAAAGTTTTAAAAAAATTATCATTCGATACATATACTAGATTTTACCCGCGACTTCATACTCGGGGAAATTTTGATGTGTATATGTAAGAACTGACGGCCTAATCCCAATGTAAAATGTCATGAAACAGTATGCAATCTTAAATTCACAACCCCACTTGAGGCAACGCAAAGACGTGAAATTTCTGTGCCAGTTAAGGTAACGCAACACAGATTAGAAAATTTCAAATTCAGATATTCCGTTTTATTTTTATTCAAAAGTACTTCAGAAGGAATCGAAAGATCAATTAATGAACAATGCTTAATTTGGTACATTTCCGTTAACCGGGTCCCTTCAAAAAATCACCAAATAATGCAAAATTCTGCAAAATTTCTCATCTCCTTTAAAACGAAAAATCACCTTATAATGTAAAATTCTGCGGAATTTCTTTGGTGATTTTTCGCTGGCGCCCGACTAACGTAAAAGAACTTTTAATTTTAAATGTATCAAACACAACGAAAATAAACAAAATCTTTGAAATAACAGGTCGAAAACATGTTACACCTAACCTTATTAGCTTGGCGAAAAACTATTTACTTAAAACAATAAGGTTACTTTTCTGTTAGCCGGACGCAAGCGGACAATCGTCAAAGAAATTTGGCGGAATTTTACATTATTGGGCGAACAGAGAAAGGGAAAAAAAATGAATGCTTCTGTTCATAATAGCTTCGCTAATACAGACTGGTCTTTTTCTTATGGAGAAATTGGAAAACAGTAAATACACTTACTCGGTTTAACTATTTTTTCTTATAAGCAGGAAACGATTTAAGAATTTCTATCAAAAAACAGCTGAACTTTTCAATGATGAAAATGTCTTTCTGCCAGGAAATCCAAGAAAAGATCAATAAATACGAAAGCATTCAATTAGAATAGTAAGATAATATTAAAATGAAAAACGGTGAAATAAAAACAAACGATTCAAAAAGCTCGGGCAGGTGTTTTCGATTTTTTTTAATTATTTTTTTTTATTTTCTGTTCTGTGGAAATTCGTAAGCAGACGATTTTAAACAGAATGAAATAATTGCTCCTTTATGAGAATACATAATTTTTATTAAAATAATCCTTTTATTAGAATAAATAATAATAATAAGATAAATATCATCTGTTCATTGCTGACTTTAAAAATAATACTTAATGTTTTATAAACAGTAATGATATTTTCAATTATAAAATCTAATTAAATTAAATTTTTAATGAATGTTTATTTGTCGATTATTTTAAATTTTCATTTCTTATAAAAATTTCAGTAGTAGATGTACAAATCAACAGGCAAAAAAGTTGTTAAAAAAACGAAAGTAAAATTAATAAAATATGTTTGTCAAAGAAAAAATCGTTTGCTTTTAACTTTTAATATTTTAATTAGAATAAAAATAGTAGATTATAAAATGTCTGATACCTGAAATAAAACCAAACGGGAAACCAATTATTCAAAATCGTTTTGCTGATTAGTCTGGTTAAAACCAAATCAAATCAAGAACATGTTGCGCACGCGTGAATTTCAGCGCCAATTGAGACAACGCAATGCGTGAATTTTCTACATCAGTTGGGGTAACGCAACGCAAAATAGAAATTTTTAATTTCCTTTATTATGTTTTATTTTAATTCAAAAGTACTTCGTAATGATTCCGAAAGATCGATTAATTGACAATGCTCGGTTTTAAATGCATCAAACACTAAGAAAATAAACAGAATCATTTGAAATAATTGGTCGAAAATAAGTTAAGCCTAACCTCATTCAAGTGGGAGGGGTAATCGAAGACTTTCTCATTTGTCGGGAAAGTTAGTTTTTCATTAACAGAAAATTAACCACTAAATTAAATGGAATAAATATCCTATGTTCTATTCTAGACTATAATCTAGAATAGAATATAGGCTACTATGCTAAATTTCATCCGATTTCGTTCAGCTGTTCTGACGTGATTGACTAATATCCTCCATCCAAACTTTCACATTTATAATGCACTGGTGGACAAAATTAAGAGATGGAAGGCATTTTCCCAAATATCTCGAGAATTACTGGATAAAAATAAAGGAAATTTGGTATGGATGCAACTTATACTAAGACAATAATATGTGCAAAGTAAAAAAATAATGTTTAATTCATTGGCAAGAGTTATTGCCAACAGTCCAATGTGAACTGAACTTCATGATGAGAGATGTCAATGAAAGTGATGCTTGTATGGTATGTGGTCACCTCTGACAGATAAACAGCATACTCAACGAGTATGCACGCTGTTAATAAGAGAGTTAAGGAGTGATTGCGGAAGGCCCTTCCACCAGAGCAGTTTTTAGCTCTGGAATAGTTATGGGTGAAGGATGGCGGGTCGCAATAGCCCTTCCAAGAGAATCCCAAACATGTTCAATGGGGTTAAGGTCAAGAGATTTGGCTGGCCAATATATTCGATGAATATCTTCACTTTCCAGATACTCCTCGACCAGGACAGCCCTATGTGCTCAGGCATTGTCATCCTTAAAAACGAATTCAGGCCAACAGCAACCCCTGAAAAGACGCACATAGGACTGTAGGATCTCCTGCCTGTACCTCTGGGCATTCACAGAACCAATGTCAAACACATGGAGTGGTGTACGGGTATCTTGCATGATCCCTGTCCAAACCATCAGTCCTCCACCAGCATAATGGTACCTTTCTATGATGTTACTGGGAAGGTATCTGGTTACAGGCTCCCTCCATATGAATATTCTCCTAGAATCAGGTTGTAGAAGGAATCTGAACTGATATGTTGAGGGAACAATAGCCCATTGGAGCTGTGTCCAGTGTTGGTGCTGTTTGAACCATTGTATACGCTCTTTTTTGTGGGAAGGAGTGAGTGGGATGCAAATAGCGGGCTTCCTAGCATACAACTCAGTCACCAAATCTCCTGACAACTGTCTTCCTTGAAACTAACGTTCCTGTGACAGCAGTGAGGTCCCTAGACAGTTGTGTCGCTATAGATGTCCTCTGGCGCTTGGCTGTAAGTAACAAATACTGGTCTTCATTGGGCATCGTTGCTCTCGGACGACCTTGTCCAGGTCTTCTGGACATTGTCCCACTGTTTTTAAACTGACTCCACAAATTCGAAAGATCGCTTGAAGTTGAATAAAATTCCCTAGCAACCTGCATTTGGGACTGTCCTACCTCAATCTACCCATAATTCTCCATCTCATACATTCGTCTAAACGATGATGTTCTCTCATTTCACCAAAAAATCATCAACAACAAAAAGATTATACAAGAAACACAATACAAATTGCTACTGTGTTATAGAGTGGAAAGAGTTGAGCAGCTGGCTATAGAGTTTTATAGTTCCTGCTGGCTTACAATGCCCACCAAAATACGTAAACACTTCTGAGCGATGCCAGTGCCATAGTGCTGTACTGTCCTAAATTGAGATAGATGGCGCTGTCCACGCTCGACGAAAGAGACGTCGCCATATTGTGTTGGAGCGGGAAAAGATTGCTTTAGCATGTCTTCACGCGTAACAGAACTGACTTCTAAATTGTCTAATATTTCTTGACTTCTAAATGTTCTCAATTTTCTGATATTTGTTAATTTTCTAAATCTTGTTTCTAAATTCATTTTGAATGTTTTGTGTTGTCTGTGAATAAATGTTCTTAGTGTTAAAGAGTTTCGTTACTTTAAGCTAAGACATTACAGTGCCATTATATGGCAACCAACTGTCCAGGTTTTATGTGATATTTTCCGAGTAATGTGTGAAAATGCCTTTCATATCTTAATTTTTTTTCACCAGGGTAGTAGTATAGATTCCTATATATTTATTATAGAGGTATAAAAAAGTCTCTTGATTGTTTCAAACCGGTTTAAATTGGTTAATGATTTAAATAATGATGTTCTCACATGATAACTTGGAATTGCGATCGTAAAGTTTTTAGGATATAAGTTATCACGATAATTACAAAACGAAGAAAGCTAGATAGATAAAATTAGATGCACAGAATTGACATCATTAGTCTAGACTGCTGTCAAATTTTAAGAGAAATGCAACTAAGGATGAACTGTCTGTTGATCTGTACTTTCAGAAACATGCAAACGCGATCATTCAAAAACGCACTAACTTAAATATATATGATATGGAATTCTGTAACCTTAAATGCAGTCTTGTGTCAAATTTTTGTTTTAATCGGTTGAGAAAAATGTACCTAAAACACAAATTCAGTTTTTTCATATTATTAACTCATATCCAAGACTAAAAACCAAAGATGACACTATAGATTAAGATGAAACACTAAATTCCTCCCAAAAGTTAATATATTGTTACGTATTTAGCGTAGAGGGTTCGGATTGAATGGACTTTATTTGAGGACAGCACAAACAAATTTATTTACAGCTATTTACAGGATGGCTTGATAAAGTAAAACTTCAGAAAAACCAATCCAGCAGTCAACAGTCACTAACAGCGTAAATGCAAGTCTTACGCACAATAAACAGTCTGCAAAACAGCTATCGTATAGCACAGCGAGCTCAATAACACAGCGTTAACAGCAAACGCAAACACAGCTCACTAATAACAAGCGAGGATCCGCTAGTAAAGCGAAACGCTTCTAGTCCTTGAGAGAGGAACTGCCGAATACGGTAGCCCATCTCTTATATAGCCGGGCGAAAGTACCTAGAGGCTTAGGCAATCACCGAGAGAAAACGCGGCGCAGCCAGAATTGTCTCGGGGTTATAAGAATATTCCTCTCGCCAATTCAACTCGGCTGGCACGAAGCACCTTGTGAAGCGCCGCAAACGTTTTCACCTTCGGCGCGCGTTTCGCCCGCTTGTAACAATATCGTTACTATTGTACACCATTGTCATATAAGGAGTTATCTGATATGATATATATGTGGTGATTGAAGGTCGCGGTACGAACCCGTGACGTTATGGCCAGTGGCCAGTAGCCGAGTTACATGACCACAAGACCAAAAGTATACTTCATTATCGTAGATGTTATCTGCCTTATGAATCAAGTGCCACAATACTCCTCCACCAGTGAATTGCTGGAGAGACGAACGATTTTTAAGTGCAAAGCTTTATGGCGAGCGTTTGAGTGAGTTATCATAAACTTTTATAAAAGTATTTTATATGCTTCGATTTTCAAAAGATTTTCTTTAGTATGCCAAATGAGTAAGTCTGATGTATTATGAAACTTCAGAAGAGCAGGAAAAAAGTTCAAGAAACCAGAAAAAGAATTCAACAAAGGAAAATCAGCATTGCAAATAAAGTTTTAAAAGAAAAAAAAGAAGGGAAATCTTCGGTAGCGAATTTCAAGTTATTATGTGAGCACATTATTATTTCTCAAGTCAATATTTGTCTTCATTAATTTAATTCATTAGCCGGTTTGAAAAACTTTCTCTCTCTCTCTATCTTAATGATAATTTTTTTAAACTTTCATTTTCAATTTTCTAGCTGGCAACCAAAGTTTTGGAGCTCGACCGATTTTGAGATTAAAAAACCAGTAATTTCGACAAAAAGTTCACTATTACTGGAAGCTATTGTATATGTGGTAAAATCCAATAAACGTAATGCAGATTGATATTAAAATTATGTTCTAATATTTAAAGTATTTTGAGAAATACAATTAGTAAGAGTGTGCTTATAACATCATTAAAGAATAAATACAAGTCACGATTTACAAAACTGCGATATTTAAAACTGAAAAAAAATTAAAAAAGAAAGATAATCTTTTGAGCGCGAGATTAATTATTTAAAAGTAAGAAATCGTAAACAAACTGGAAGATGACGTCATTTCATAGAAACGACAAACAAAAAGCAATTGATAGTAACTTTAATTGAATATTTCAAACAATACTGGCAAAACAAAACTCAAATGTCATGAGTAGGTGATTCGTTATCTATCAATGAAAAAAAAAGAATATTTTTGCCTTGAAATTCTGGAGACACCAAAACTTCCAAACCAAAACAACATCATGCTGTCACGTGATAAAAATTAATTTGATGGCTGGAGAATATGAAGTTGAAAAAATTAAATGCTCTTGTAAATAGGCAAAAATAAATAAATAAATTATTTTAAAAGTAATCTTGTTTCATAAATTTCTCTTGTTAAGTAATCAGGAAATGATTTGTATCATAGTAAGGAAAAAGTTATTTTGTGCTTTATTTCACCCGAGTCCTTAATTTTGTGGGACTTAGAGTTAAACACGAAAGATTATCTTAATATGTAAATATTATCTTGCTAAATTCTTGGCAATAAATAGAAAAGAAATTATTTTTTACGTTCTAGTATACCTGTTACATAAAAAATATTGTAATCATTGAATAATTTGAACTCAAAATTATAATGAATATGCATGCTTTCGACCACTCTAAGCTCGAAAATAATAAAAGAAAAAAAAGAGGGTGATTTTTTTTTTTTTTTTTTTTTTTTTGGAAAATGTCCACCTGTCTGCCTGCGACAAAAATAATTCAAAAACATTTTGAGCTATGCGGATGAAATTTGTAATATGGTCTTAATAACAAATTTATAGATTTCTATCAAATTTTGAACAAAATCTTTTCAAATAAAGTCGTTCTGTTCAACTTTTCAAGTATAAAATGACCCAATAAGTGCGAAAGAGTGGATATGGAAGAATGGAAAGAAAGTTATATGTATAAAATTCGGCACACTGAATTAACATCGACAGTGT
The DNA here is from genome assembly GCA_026289955.1 of Argiope argentata. Classification (NCBI taxonomy): domain Eukaryota; kingdom Metazoa; phylum Arthropoda; class Arachnida; order Araneae; family Araneidae; genus Argiope; species Argiope argentata. The sequence goes on from JAOUZG010040215.1 coordinate 3,342,880, forward strand.
AGATACTTATTTGATAGACATTTATCAGATTTTGAACCAAATCTGAAAAGGGGTCGACCGTCTATCAGTTTTTGCTTTTAGAAACATGTAAACTTGATAGCTCAAAAACACAGCGGATTATATATATTGCTATAAATAATTCTCTCATAAGAACGATACGAAGATGCAGACTTTATTGTCTATGAAAACGCGTATTAAATATACGTAACACAAATTATAAATTCACAACGAATTAACTCTATTTAATCCGCTAATCTCAGTTAACAGCAAATATGTTGAAGCGCATCAAAAAGAGAAAAAAAAAGCTCGCTCAAGCTAAGCCAACCTACGTATCACGTTCTCCGAACTGTTCTGATTCCCCTAGTGGTTGGATTATTGGGGCTCCTAGCCCCGGCAGGGGCTTATCCCCAGTCATGATGAAATGCTTCCTCGTTGCTTTCATCTACAAGCGTGATCGTCTGCGACAAAAGTGATCTTTTGCGAGGTGACTTGGAGAACGTAGTATCAGAAGTGGCAAGGATACAGGAGGAGAAGAGGACAACCAATCAGGAGGTGACTTCTGTATGAGCGTGAGTGGTGGGGTGGTGATGTCAGGGCTGCTGGAGAAGAGGCTTCTGGCTGATGATGATGATGCAAAAGTTGAGGATAATCTATTGTACACTGTTGGCCAATCAGAAAAGAGGGAAGTTAAGGGTAATGAACTTAGTCGATGAGTGCATTGAGGATTAGGAGTTTCTTCTTTTCTGGGTCTTTAGTTTGTCTTGCTAATCTGGCTGCCGACAATAACTTCGGGAATTCTTTCAGGATGGCTCTTATTTCATTAAATGCTTCAAAGGCGTCTTTCATTTATTTAATAGCAGAGGGTGTGGGGACGTTCAAAGATGGGTGCTTGGCTGTTTCTGAGATGGTTTGCTGTGGGTCTCTAGGATGATACAATTTTTCAGGGGGTGGAGGATCAATTTTTCTGTTATTTATGGGTCTTGCGATTTCGGCGTATGTAAGTCTGCCTCTTCTGTTCACTAGCTTGGGATATTTCTTGCAACCTTTCCAAGCTGCTAGGTGGCCTCTTTCGTTGCAGTTAATGCATACTGGATCCTGGATAATTTCTTTTATTTGACATTCTCTAGTTGGGTATTTCTCACCGCATTTTAGACATTTAGGTTGCATTTTACAATTTCTGGCAGAGTGATAAAAACCACAGCAGTTGAAGCACATCGTGGCAGTGGCTTTCTTTCTATATGTCTCTACCTTGATCTTGAGGTGTAGTAGATGCGTTTCGTTGTAGATGTTTTGGGCATTGCTCGACTTTTTGATGTCCAGCAGGAAAATAGGATACAGGGTTTGGGATCTATAGTTGCGGAGTTGAAAAAATTTTAAAACAGTGTAATTTAATTCTTTAAGCTCTTGAGCTATTTCTTCTTTCCCTACATTTTCTGGAAGTCCTTTAATAATAATTTTCAGGGGTCTATTTTCGATGCTTTTTGATAGAACATACTCTTCTCCCGAGTCATCTAGGAATTTGATTATTTCTTCTCTCTGGGTCATGTTAGAGGGGGTTATTGAGATGAAATTCTTGATGAGTTTATTTTCTGCGCCTGGGAATTCCTTATAGATGGTTTGGAGGGTATAATTGTAGTGGTCAGAAAGTTTAAGGTTTATTGCAGGGATGGTGATTTTATCTAACTTTCTTCTGTGAGGCTTTCTAGGGCTTGGAATTTATTCTCTGTGGTGATGTTCGTAGTTGGGATTTCTGGGTTCGGTTGCTTAGCTGCTTTTTTCTGGGAGACAGATTGTAATCCCTCATCATCAAGGCTTCTCTTGTTTGGTCCTAACAGAGTAGGCGTACGAAGACAAGTGACAAGACCTACATCAAAAATCTTTCTACTAGAGCTCCTGGAGTGGATGCTGGCGCGATCGCTCTCGCTGCGACTGTCTCCCTCCATGGCTGGAGACAGAATGAGAATGGAAAATGACTAAATGTGAGAATACTAAATGTGTCCGAACTGTTCTGATTCCCCTCCTTAAGCCGCACCTTTTAAATATCGTGCCACTAAAGTGGGCAGAGCAACACAGAAAGGGTGTGCCCTTTCCAGGAAAATCCTTATTTCTTAGATTCTACTACGCATTTTAACGTATAGTAAAAACCGTTGGTGACCTCATTACATCGCCAACACACCTACATCACCAAATTAGTCAAATATAGCGATCTTCCATTGTAAATCCTCTTAGAACGGTTTTTCTCGCTGATGCACGATTCCATTACAATTAACTTTATAAAAATAAAACTATTTACAATATGTACACAACAATGCAGAAATGTTTACAATATTTACATCTAATTAACATAAGATTAATAACAATGTAAAAATTTGGGGGGAGATTTTTTGATTATAAGTAGAGGGTTGTGATGGGAAATATGCGTTAAAAATCCCATTTGAGGTTTTGTATACATTTAACCGTATACGAGGGATAAGTCGCCAAGAAACGCAAGTCAGATTCAGAAAAATTGCTCCTTTCATGTCAAAGGTTAATATTTCGTAGCTTTGTACGCCAAAGCCATGCAAAGCATTGTTTGGAATATTATCTTTATTAGCGAGATTATGTTAGAAGTTTTAGATAGATCGTTCTATGTGGTTTTAGTTGAGACTTTTTCCAACGAATAAGCATGATGAAGCAAAATTTCTTCTTCATTCATATACAAGCTTTGAAAAAAAAATGTTAAAGAAAAGTTTCTGTTGAAAGAAACTGTCAAAGAAAAGCATCTCTTTCTTAGAATGAAGACAATTAAGTGGTGTTTTCCTTTTAGAATATCTCAAATTATGTAAGTGGGCATACCTAATAATTATATTAGGTGCACGGTAATAGATTTTTTTTTGAAAAATATGTTTGGTAAAAATTTTGAAGATATGTATTGTGTCGACAAGTTGTTTTTAATAAATATTTATTAATATATTTTTATTGTTAGATTATTAGTTTTCAACAAATCTATACTTAGTATAAAATGAAATCTCCTGAAAGCGTCTGTATATTGGAAAAACAAAAGCTCCAATAAATAGTTAACAGATATTGGAGATATTTATAATATTTTGCAGAGAATTTATTGGGAACGGTTTTAGTTTATTAAAATCATATCAAAATAAAAAAAGGGGTTTTATAATTACGATTTTAATTTATCCAAGCATGCGCGAAAGCCTGAAACTGCGCATGTGCAAATAGTAAGAGATGTGGTATGCATATGTGTTACATTTCTTTTTTTACGTCTGATTTTAAACAGCGATTCAAATCTCATTATGCCGAAAAGAAGGAAATCCAACCTCAAAATGATCGCCTGTGTTTTGTTTACGAGCATATCATATTTTTACATTTGTAAAAAACTTAATTAATAAAAAAAATTTAAAAAATTGAAATAGTTCAGTTATTATATATAATAGTATCCACATATGAATTTGGAACTATAAAAATAAACCTTTAGTTTGCTAGAAATTAAAAATATATGACTGGTTTTTAGGTGGGCATTTTACTGTCTTTTAAGTATGTGAAAAATTGTAGTATTCTTAAGTTCAGCCGTTTTTAAAATTCTGTTCAAATTCATATTAATGTGTTTGTAATTGCTCTGTGCTTTCTTATTTCGCTATTTAATTTTGGACTGCGTTACTCTAGAGTTTCCAAATATAAGACGCATTAACCCATATCAGCTTTTTAACATTTAAATAACAGCAATTTTGAAATATTTGAATGAGTCCATTTGCATCTATTATGTTACCAACACTTCGTTGTATTAAAGATAGAATGTCTTCAAAAACTTTACTCTCTAAGCTGCCTTCAATCGCAGACTTAGTTTTTAAATTGATTTAGAACCTTGTAGGCATGCATGAACCGATGCCTCAGACATTATCAAATAATTGATAAAGAATAAAGTTTTAAAAAATAAAAAATCCCACTTTTTTTCTTTTTTTTTTTTGCTTTTGTTTTATTTCATAGAGCTCTCTGACTGAATTAAGACATCTGAATATCAAATCGCCTGCTATGATTTCATATTGTCCTTTTTCTTGACTTAAGCAGCTAATACTAAATCTTGCATCCAAATTATAAAAACAGCCTGTTCTTCAAATTCTGTTCATTCTATTCCTCTTCTTTATCTTCAGATAAAGGGTTTGCTGTAGGCTGATTGGTATCAGATGAGAAATCAGATTTAGTGGTTATCTGAGATCCACTTTGCCCTTTGCCAGAACTTTTTCTTGGTTGACTGTTTCCCCTTTTAGATTGCTTACTTGCTATAGACAGAATGGGACCATAAGAAGGATCGGGCATAGGTGTTGTCTTACCCCCACGACGATTTCTGCCAGAACCTTTTCTCGATGGAGTACGTTTCTTTCTTGTTTGACTGCCTTGTTTTCTTGATCGTCTTCTACTTCTTCTGGAATTCGATCGTTTTCTGGAATTGCTTCTCGATCTTTGTTGTCTTTTCCCAGAGGTTCTCCGACGGGTTTGTGAGTTTGTTCTGGATTTGCGCCTAGTAGAAGATCTTCGTCTTGATCCAGATGGTTTACTTGAATTACTTCGATTTCTTTGCCTAGCGTGCTCCCTTGTTTTAAGATTATTGTTAGCATTACTTAAAAAGCTGTTTTCTGCTTGCTTTGAAAGTAGATCGTCAATCGAATATTTTATAGAATCAGCATATTCAGTAGATTCCTGAACAATATTTGGAGAGAAGGTTTCCTCCTTTTGGGGTGCTAGATCCTGATCAGAAATTTCATTTGATTGTCCGAATTTACCTCTAGCAAAGGCGATTATTGATGACTTTAAATAATTCATTTTTTTTCCTATTTTTTAAAAAAAATTTAGATGCTGATTTAAAATCTGAATGTTATTTTCAAATTAAATTCTGAATTTATCTGAAATCTGAATCTCACAAACACTAACTATGTAGTGAAATTTAAATCGTTCATGATATTGAAATACCACGAGTAGCGTGCAATACATTTTATTTTTAGAAAAGACATTTTTGCTTTTACATTAATCTGGTGCTTGCTTATACCAGTTTAACACATACATGTATATTGAATCCCATAATTTATTCGTTATACATAAGGAAAGTTTAATCTAAGCTGTTGAGCCTGCCGACTTTATTTTATTATTTATTTATTTATTTATTTTCTTGTATATGTAAAATAGTGAACGCATAATAATCTTCAAAAAAGTAGAACATGATTTTGACGAATTTCACTTTTTTAGACATGTCCGAGTATATTTTTGTTAGTATATTTTTGGTATTAGTATATTTAGTATATTTTTGGAAAATGTATTTCTGTTTCTAATTATTAATAATTCTCAAATTATTTGCTTTTTCTTATTATCGAAAAAAAAAGACAGCTCTTAAAATTCCGACTTCAAAATGCCGTTTTTTATACTATAGATGACGCAGAATTCTAAACTAAAACTTATCTACAACGTTGCCATCATAGAAAATTTTCAGAATATAATAATCAAAAATATAGACACTAAAAATTCATAAAATGATTAAAAAAATAAGGAAAATATATACAACTTAAATATAATTAATTATAATTTCAATTTTCATCTAAGGTCTGGTGAAAGTTTTTCAGTTTGTTAAATCAAAATCAAAGAAATGACGTCTTAATATTTGTCAGTGACTCAGAAAACTCAAAAACGCTTGAACTGCATACCAAATTTGTAGATTTATATCAACTTTTGAGCAAAATCTGCTCAGAGAAACTCTGTTTGTCCTGTTTTTCGAATATAAGTTAGTATGATAGTTACAAAACGAAAATATTTAGATAAATAATACTCGATTCACAGTTTTAATATCTATAGGTTGCACATCTTTCAAATCCTTAGCTTTATTTTCTATTAAGCTATAATAACTTTATTTTCTATTAAGCTATTGAAGAATATTTGAAGCAAGGCCGGAGAGTAAAAAAATGTTGCCACGTCCACTTTTCAAATTCAAACAACTGTAAAAGTAGTTCATTTGGCAAAAATATTATAAATTTACTAAAGGCTTGCATCAAATGAGCTATTAGAGAGATATATTTGGTGCATGACAGAAAATTCAAATGACACTCTCCACAGTATCATTGGGAGTAATTGCTCAAAAATTACAAATGCATGGAGCAAGCAGAATATCAAAAATAGCCAGCAGAATAACAGAAATAGCAAGTAAAATAGCAGAAATATACATTCAATCAATTTTGATATGGGTATTAATTTTTTTACAGTTGTTATGATATAGATGTATGAATTTTGGATCTTTCATTAATTATTTTAATATATTCTATATACAAATATAATATTTTGTTTCAGTAAATTTTTGCATTTTTTAACTTTAAACTATTTAGAATAACTTGAGTCACATTTTGTAAAAGTTACAAGATAAATTGGATAGATTTTATGTCATGATTTAGAAGAATAAAAACTTTAAATGCATTTTTTTTCTCTATATTGTGTTTATGTTTAAATGCTATATTTCGAGAGCCTAAGGTTTTATTAAAAACTAGCCGCCTTTGGCGACCAGTCGGTTCGCCAGTATTAATGCTCGCTAAAATTTTCATATAATATTTTATGTTGCTGTGATTCATAACAGGTTTTTCTCCAAAATATTTGTAAATCAAACAGATCTTGATAATCATATAATTCATTTATAGTATTATTTAGTATTATTTTCTTCAGATGTTTTGTTCATTGTACTACTCATTTTTCTCTTTCAATCCGAACGATAACTGTCCCGAATTGATATTTCACTTAAATGGTGGAGGGAAAGGTCTAAAATTCTACGTTTTTATAGAATAATGAGATTTAAATTTTCATAAATGTAAACACTCTAAACAAATAAAGACGCAATTAGTTTTCAAGAGATGCGAAAGTTTAAAAACAGCTTGGAAAATGTCGCGCACAGAAGAAATAATGGTGGCAAACAGATACCCTTCTTTTCTTTTCTTTTTTTCTATCCTTTTTTTCTTCACTACTTTTCTTTCAACAAATCCCTTTTTCCCCTTTGTTATTCTTTTTTTTCTTCCCTGTCCAGATTTTATTTTGAGCAGGCACAGATTAAATATCCATACAGACTAATAATAAAAGCAACTATTTTCTTTCTTTTCTAAACATCCCGTTATCTATGAATGAAAACCAACTGACTTCGTCCATTTCTTTCTAAGCAAATGATAATTTATTACTTCCTGCTATCTTACTCGGTGTGGGGGAAGGAAATGAAGATTTTTGGTGGGAAAGTAAGAAAAGTGTCGTTTTAACTATTTTCCTCGCAGTTTTTTCATTTTTTCTCTCCATAAGAACTATCCTAGTGTCTTAACGAAAATATTAAAAATCAAATTAGCCGAATTGGTCGAGACTTTCTCTAGTTTTGCGCTTAGCAACGCATTTCGAGGTCTATTTTTAATAATATAGATGATGGTTGAGTTTTGAATTTTTTTTAAATGCTCAAAAATATATGTTTTAAATAACTTAATATGGAATTAGCTTTAAGGTGTAGAGCAATTTTTTTAAAAAGGTCTAAATTCAGAATTTCTGCATGTTCTTATTTTTTTGTCTTTTTTTTTACAATAAAAAAAATTAAATACTGTGGGCAGCAAACAATCCATACTAAGTCTTTTGTAGTGTATTAATAGCTTTGTGGGACAAGGATAAAAGCCATTGTACCTATAAATCCCAATACCTTATATCTTTCAAGTTCAAGCTATTTGGGAACAAAAATTTTTAGAAAAATCTCCACATTTAAAAATATCTTAAAGTTAAAAAAACCCCACTTTTTAAAAAAAATTTAAAAAAATTAATTATTGAAAAAAATTTAAGAGAGAATTATCGAGTACTGATTTATATAAATAAAAGTAAAATATAATTTTAAACATTGAAATTTAAAAGAAAAATTTTTGAGGTACTATGTCGATTAGATAAACGAAAATTTATTTGCTCTTGTGACTGCAATTCTGAGTTTATATTAAATTTTGGATTATATCGATCAGAAAAAAAAATACAAAATACAAATTGGATTTTCCGATAGTTTGTATTAACCGCATGTCTTAAATTTATTGACAAAAAAATTAGAGCTCCGGAAAATGCAAGAATTTTTGTACTAAACATGATCAGTGGTTTGGGGAAGGTTAAAAACTTCTCTTTCGTGATGAGTGCAAAAACCTACGTGCTCGCGCGCTCGCTTGTGTGTGTATTAGGTTTTTGAGAGCTGTTTCAGCTTTTGAGCATTATAAGAGAAGAATATTTCAAAATCAATAACTAATACATGATACTTGCTTTGGATCCAAAATTAGAGAGATAAAGAGAAAGAGAAAATAAATTATGTCTGCTAAAGTCATTTCTCTTCGATATTTCTCTGAAAGAGGGTAATGCATGTTTAGCAAGAATCTTTTGTTTACATCCTGTCAAGAGAGTCACAGCTGTATTGGGATTTCTTCAACATAAATCAGAATTTTTATCCGATATATCAATGAGTAATTATTTCTTTAGCTGCAGATATTATAAATTTCCTTACAATAAAACCATATTATTGGGAAACGGAAACCGTTTTTCTAGTTGTTTCTTTAGATCTTAGACCACACTGCACTTTAGATGGTCTTTCAATAATTTGAAAATATTCCGAAATTTGAATATTAAATAGATTTATTCCTGCATTATGGGATGCAAAATTCTTCATTGTAGTTAATTTCAATTTACTGTAGATTTTTTATTTGTATTTTTAATAAATGCGTAACTTAGCCATGATTATTGTAAACAACAGTAGTAAAAATATCTTTGCGGACGCCTTTCAACTATAGTTTACTCAAATGATCAAAAAGATCCCCAGATGAGTAATATATTTGAGAAATGTAAATTAATCCTTATTCTAAATTGATATTAAAAACCTTGATTCCATATCACAACTTTTATTAACAACGGAAAAACACATTCAAAAAAACAAAAAAAAACATACATTGTTGCCACACAGGACGAGCTAAATCAAACAAAACAAATAATTTCTAGGTTATAGATGGACGGTTTAAATTCAGACACGGAAAATCATATTGTACAATCATAAATTGAACACATACGTAAAATAAAAATTAAATAGAGTTAAATATTTACAACATGTTACATACTCCCACCTTGCAAAGTGAAAGGTTACAAATTGAACTTTGCAATCTAAAACAAATTAAAAGGAAATTACAAGTCCAATTTGTGAGGAATTTTTATGGTTCTTCCCAATCTGGTTTTGGTATGGTGTATCTCCTCAGAATTATCAGCTCCTTCAATAGGAGAATTGGGAATATGGTCAGCAGGTGAATCAGGACTCTTCTCAACAGGTAAGCCACTTTGCCCTGAAGCCTTCAAAACACTAATTTCAGTTTTAGCTGACACTTCCAGTGGATAAAGTCTTTGGAAGGGACGGATCCTCTCACCATGGGAGGTTCTAATTCTCGCAACTCTAGGAACTCCATCTTTGCCAGGATAAACTTCCAAGATAACACCAAGAGGCCAGTCAATACGTCGAATATTGTCATGCCCTATGAGCACAACATCTCCCACTTCTAGAACATCACTTCTCCTTGTCCCTCTGTGGACCAGAAGAGCAAGATATTCATTTCTAAATCTTTGTCTAAGATCTTCACGCAACTTCTGCAAGTATTTTGTGCGTTTTACCAACGAAGATCGATCTTCTTTATCTAAATCTGGCGTTTCATGGTTGCTGTTTCCATGAAGAAACATTGCTGGGGTCAAAGGTAGCAATTCATTTGAATCATCTTGTATATATGTCAATGGCCTAGCATTGATTATTGACTCGCAGTCACATAAGATGGTTAGGAGCTCTTCATAATTTACAATAGATTTTCCTAACACTCGACGCAGAAGCTCTTTGAGCATTCTCACAATACGTTCCCACCATCCACCCCACCATGCTGCTGTGGGTGGGATAAATTTCCATAAGATTTTCTGAGCAGTAGAGTATGCAGCGATTTTATCCCAATCTAATGTTTGCAATGCATTACTTGTTCCAACAAAGTTAGTACCGTTGTCACTGTAAAGTACTGAAATCCTGCCTCTTCTAGCAATGAACCGTCTTAAGGCTTGAATAAAGGTATCAGTAGTGAGTGACCGAACTAATTCAAAATGCACCGCTCGGTAGACAGCACAAGTGAATAAAACTATCCAGGCCTTTCCTTGCGACTTAAGATAAAGAGGACCTGCATAGTCTACACCTGTTACTTCAAATACCTTTGTCTGAGTAACTCTATCTCTAGGCAATGGAGCGAACGGTACTTCAACATGTTTAGCTTTATAACGCTTGCAAATCACACACTCAGAAATAACCTGCTTTACTAATCTTCTGGCTCTAATTATCCAAAATCTCTCTCTAAGCCTGGCAAGTAATATTGAAGAGCCTGCATGCATTGCTTTTATATGCTCTTCTCGAATCAATTTCACTACAACATCATTAGCAGGTAAGAGAATTGGAAACTTGAAATCTTCCTTCTCACAACTATCTGAAAGTTTGGTTCTTATTCTCAGAAGTCCATCTTCACCTTTAAATGCTTGCATTTTAGCGAGAAGTCTTTCATCTTGAAAGGCATTTGACTGCATGGACTTGAGATAGAGAACCTCTGCCTTTCTGAATTCTTCATAGACTAAGCTTCCTTTTAACTTGGTTGCATTTTAAATATTATGAATAAAACGTAGAATCCATGCCACCACTCTGATGTTTCTACTATAGGTGGAAAAATAATCACTCATAATATCTGTTGTTTGAATGTTCACCATAGAGGTCACGATAGCTCTTCTCTCTTTATTCACTTCTTCCTCACTGACATCAACTACCACATCGCTAACAGGCCATTCATGAGGCGATAGATACAACCAACTGGGCCCTTCCCACCATTTGGAATTGCAAAGCTGCTTAGCTGAACACCCTCTACTCGGACAGTCTGCAGGATTCAGTGATCCAGGTACGTGTCTCCAAGCTTTGACTGGTGTCAGCTTTCGAATTTCTTGAACACGGTTGTGAACAAATACACCCCAAGGTTCTTCTCTCTTTAACCAAGCTAGTACTGTAGTAGAGTCTGTCCAGAAATAAACATTGTCTGTTGGAAATTCTTTCAAGACAGTGGAGGAAAGACGAGCGGATATAGCAGCACCAAGAAGTTCCAGTCTTGCAATTGTTGTTTCCTTTTTACCACAAGGGGCAATTCTAGTTTTACTTTGTACCAATTGTACATGTACAGTATTTCCAATATCAACTCGTAGGAAAACAGCAGCAGAATAGGCAAGTTTGCTTGCGTCACAAAAAAAATGCAATGAAATATGTTCAAATCTTCTATCACAGTGCAACCATCTTGGTACTTTAACATGCTTCAAATATTCCAGCTCCTTTAGCCACTTCAGAAAGTCTTGACGTGTTTTCAGATCTACTTCTTCATTCCAACCGATTTTAGATTTCCACAAATTTTGTAGCCAGAATTTTGGTAGTAGCAACACGGGACTAGTGATCCCCAACGGATCAAAGACTTTGTGTGAAGCAGCAAGAATATTTCTTTTCGTGATTATCTCTTCCTTTAGTTCTCTCAAATCGGGAATATTTATTGATAGAGTATCACAATGTCTGTCCCAAATCATTCCCTGGATGATTGTAGGACTTGTTACAGGATCAGATGGGCTGGAGTGCTCCCACCCTCGTAAGTCGAATTTTCTTTCAGCCATGATCTCTGTGGCTACGTCAATAAATTTTTCTAGTTCTGATTGGGTTTCGACACTTGCCAAGCAATTATCCACGTAAAAGCTGTTCATCAAATTTTGAATAATACTCTCAGGGTATTTTCCAAGGCCTTGCTTTGCTTCTTCCAACTTTTCCTCCAAGTGATATTGGATTGTTGATCCTAGCAAGAATGGGCTACTGGAAACACCAAACACCACTCTACAATGCCGGTAGTGTACGAGCTCTCCTTTTTCACCGTGCCATAAGAAACGCAGAAAATTTCGATCCTCCTTATATAGACTTATTTGTAAGAAGGCCTTCCGTATATCAGCAGAAACGCCAAATCTATACAGTCGAAATCTTGTTAACATGGAAGGGATCAATTCAATCAAGTTTAATCCCTTTTCCAGACAGTCATTCAAGCTAACAGCTCCCTTTTGTTTTGACGAAGCGTTAAAGACTGGCCTAATTTTCGTAGTGCTGTTCGGCTTCACTACATGTCGATGGGGCAAATAGTGACAAGCATACTTTATTTCTTCTTGGGGAACTTCTTCAATTATGCCTTCACGTTCCCATTCCTTAAAGACTTCACCGTATTCTTGAAATAAGTTTTCCTTTTTTAACTTATGAGTTGTCACTTGCAACCCTTTGAGTGCCAAATTAAAGTTGTCTGGAAGAGGCAAATGATCGTCAAGCCACGGTAGGGAGACAAGGAATCGCTCTTCTTCATCAACCTGGACAGTTCTTAAGAAGTGCTCCACAGACGCTTTATGAAGCTCCTCTTTGGTTTTTTGCTCTGAAGGATCTTCGATCCCCAAGGAATCCAATCTCCACAGCTGGGAGATATCCATCTCTTTCACCAATAGGGAGGTTACCAGCATAGCATTGTATGACGACATTTCATTCTCAGGAGCTTTACCTGACAGAGTCCAACCAAGTAATGTCTCCATAGCAACAAGCCCACATGATAAAACTCTCCGCCGACCAGTCATGAGCTTTCCTATTACATCTGATCCAAGAAGCACTTGTATAGGTTGTGATTCTTCCCCTACATCTGATAACCTGATGTGCATTTCATGAAGCTCTGAAATCCAAGAACCTGGAGTGACTGATGCAATATTGTCGCATATAGATGTTTGATCTAATGCTTCCATGTTGCATGTGACACTGTTGTCCTGACTTCTTAGTTTTATTTTATAGCAAAAATGTTCACACTTTTCAGATTTAACCCCTCCAAACAATGAGTGCATCAGTATTTCTTTTCTAAGTGGAATATATCCCATTTTCTCAACTACATTTTTTAATACATATGTCTTTTGAGACCCAGAATCAAGAATTGCTCTAACTGGGATTTCTATGTCATCAGATACGATTTTTAACTTTAAAGTTTGAAGGAACACCCTGGGACTTGAAGTGTTGTTGGCCATGTTAATTTCAACATTTGGACTTTTATTTTCATTCATGTATGAATCTTGATTCTTAGCCTCTAGAGACTCACACATAAGTGGGACATGCTTTTTCCTACATATCACACATCTTAAAAACGCTTTGCAAGAACGAGCTGTATGCTTGGGTGCTAAGCAAGCAAAACAACATCGCTTCTCTCTTAAAATATTATGCCTTTCAGCCAGACTCATCTTCTGAGCTTGAAAACAGTCTTGGCTAGAGTGTTTCCCAGTACAGAAAACGCATTCTTTTTTCACTTCTTTTGAAGCTGTAGTCAATAAATTAGCAGCTGTAGGTACCTTTTTCATTGGAAAATCTCTTACTTTTTTCTTAAATGACTGTCGATTTTCATCTGTACCCAAGCCAAAACCAGCCATAGCCAAATTAATTCTTTCTTCTCCCTCTGTTTCTGCTTTAAAGAAAGTCATTAAATTGGTCAAACGCTCTTTAGCATCAGTTGAGGCTGCTGAAGAAGCATTTCTATTCCATGCTTTCAAAAAGTCCTCTTGAAAACAAGACTCCACCATGGGGTAAAGAATAGATGCACATTTATCAGTAGTCACACCTAAAGTCTCCAAGGCTCTCAGATAAGATTCCAATTTATCGTACAGAGATGTCATTGATATTTTTTCATGCTTCTGCACCGAAATTATCAGTTTCAACAATTCACGAACATAAACTTCAACCAACAGTTCATCTCTGCCAAATCGTGCTTTTAAGCTTTCAATTGCTTTGGCATAATTGGCTGCTGTTGGCGGGAAACTCTCCACTACCTCTCGGGCTCGTGATCCATGCACAGTAGCTTGTATAAGATACTGAAATTTATTTTCAGGTGCGATTTCATCATCGTCATGAATGTGTTGAAATTGGCTCCAAAATTGTAGCCAATCTTTAATATCTCCATTAAACTGTCTAAATTCTAATTTTGGAAGATTAAATTTTTTTCTAGCGCCAGATATAGTGTTTTGAGATTCACCTGCAATTGGTAATGTTGCTCCGATTCTCGCCAATTCCAGTTCATGTTCTCTTATTTTTCTATTTTCTTCATATTCTAGACGTTTTAATCTTTCCTCTTTTTCAAATTCTGTTTGCTTTTGTTTTTGTTCTTCTTTTAGTTTTCGCTGACTCACGGCGGTTACTAAAATATTTGTCACAAAATCTGGATCTTCCAAATACTCTTTGCTATTCAAAATAATATCTTTTAATTCAGAAATTTTTACCTTGTCAGGCAGTGTCTCTCCGATTTCTTCTGCTACAAACAACAAGTCCTCTTTCAAGAAGCCTTTAATCGTTTTAAACATGTTTGCATTCAAAAACAATAGTCCTGTCGCGTTACGCCAGAAATGTAAACAACAGTAGTAAAAATATCTTTGCGGACGCCTTTCAACTATAGTTTACTCAAATGATCAAAAAGATCCCCAGATGAGTAATATATTTGAGAAATGTAAATTAATCCTTATTCTAAATTGATATTAAAAACCTTGATTCCATATCACAACTTTTATTAACAACGGAAAAACACATTCAAAAAAACAAAAAAAAAACATACATTGTTGCCACACAGGACGAGCTAAATCAAACAAAACAAATAATTTCTAGGTTATAGATGGACGGTTTAAATTCAGACACGGAAAATCATATTGTACAATCATAAATTGAACACATACGTAAAATAAAAATTAAATAGAGTTAAATATTTACAACATGTTACAATTATCGCTTTTGATGGCATAAAGTTATATCAATATTGTATGGCAACAGTAGGGTAGCGCTGGTGATGAACTATGGCTTATTTGTTATGATTTACAATAAACTATTTTCTCATTTGTATTAAATATTTGCTTTTTTTTCCCGTGTCACGAAAGACCCCAAATCTAACTAATGTCATGTCGCCTCTGTGAATTATGATTATTGTTGCACCAGCGATGGCTACCCCATTAACGACCGATGAAGAATTGGTGTGTTATTCTTATTTCAGTATTTTTCAAAATTTGCTTACTTTATTGTTTTTGTTGTTATTAGGACGTTTATCATAATGTTTTTACAACTACTGATATTCGATCATTCTTAATTAGTTATATTATGTCAAATTAAAGTGCTGGATCATTTTACAATCTGTTTGATAGATGAAAGGCCTTCTCTTTTAATAAGCTGAGCAGTAACGATATATACAATAAGTTACTATTTCGACGAAAAATTCTAAAATTCTTTTGATTTCTTTTTAAAGCATAATTTCTTGGGTTTACAAAAACCGTATAATTTAG
Source organism: Argiope argentata (assembly GCA_026289955.1). NCBI lineage: Eukaryota > Metazoa > Arthropoda > Arachnida > Araneae > Araneidae > Argiope > Argiope argentata. The sequence continues at coordinate 3,358,303 of JAOUZG010040215.1, forward strand.
GATATTCAGTATTCAAAACTAAAGTAGTTATTTAAAGATCGATTTATTGCTTGTGACAACATGCAGTGGATTGCAAAAAGTCAAATTCATTTCTTGGATTAGCTAACTTTATTTTCGTGATTACCCTTAAATTTAACGCCTCCGTTACTTTTAGGTCGATTTCATTCAGGATTTTATATTTATATGTCATTATTAAAAATTATATATAAAAACACTCAACATTTTGTGAATTGGAAAAGCAATATGGCCAGTGTATTAGGAGGTAATCCTTTACCTTAAACAATGAATGGTACCTTTTTTTATGTTCATTTCTTCATTAAAAATGTTTTAGAAATTCCTTTACTTACTACTTCTTTCAATCTGTTTTTTTCTAAAGCAGATATTGACTTGAAATAAATTTTGGTTAGGCTGTAATTGCTAGATTATGGATTTAAAATGAGAAAAATAATTATGAACTCGGGAGATAGAGATTCAATTCCTTTCCCATAGTAAAATTATGTTTATTTAAAATTCCTGAAACTTTTTATTTAAAATTTTCTGTTTGAAATAAAATCTAGTTATTTTACTCTATAAAGTTTAAGAAAAAGATTGGGGAAAATAATAAATCAAACAAAATATTTCTTTTTGAAATATTTTATTCAAAACTTCCTGCTATATATTTTATTTTGTTGACAAACTAAATGCTGTTTAGTAACTGTTAATAAATAATTTGTATTTATAGTATATTGCTTTGCTCAAACTATAGGTTAAAAGTATTCTCATACCTTTTCTTTTTGTTTCAGGCTGTTCAGCAGTTCATAACTGTTGTAAATGAACTGCGCCGTAGTCAAAATGTAGGACCATTGTCATGGAGTACGGCTGTGAAATTTATGATGGCTCGAAAATTTGACACTCATAGAGCTCTACAGCTTTATGAAGCACATGAGGTATTTGTTCAGAGAAAATTTTTGGTCTCTATTTTAACTGCATGCTATTACGATGAGCATGCTGTAAAAGAGTCTGTTATCATGCAATCTTAAGTAATTAATTACTCTCATGCAATTTATATACAAGTACTTAATTTTTTTATTGCTGCTTAAAAGGAACTTGTGTAAAAATTTCAATTTAAAAATTATTTACTCTAATTTTTTAAAAACATTAATTTAGCATGTCTTTTTTTTAAAAAAAATCATTCCATATACATTTTTATTTTGTGTGTGCTTTATATTTTTTTAATGTAAAATATGTTCTTAAATTTTACAAAATTTATTGTTTATAAAAACATTGCTCTTAGTATTTTCTTAAAACAAATTCATATTTTTTGTCACCAAAAATTAATGAAATTAAGACAATAGTAATTTTTTTTTGCTAAAAAATTGTAATTTTAGTAATTGTTTAAATTATTAATAGATTGTATTGCATGCGTGTAATTTTTGATATGACTTTTTAATCTTTTTTCATATGCAAATACATCATTATTTAATATAGTTTATAATTTTATTTTAATTTGATGCATGTCGATTTTTTCAAAATATTAAAATGAATCTACAAATTGTCTATGGGTTTGAAAAGTCAATACAGTACTGTAAGATTCATTGCTGCATTTTTGAGAATATACATAATTTTTTTCCCTCTATATAGTTGAATTAAAAATCATAAAAGTCATCTTTTTTTAAAAAAAATTTAGGAAGTTAATTGTTTGTCCATGTGAAAACTTTAATTTTATTGAAGTTTCAGTATTTTCCCATTAGTAAGGTGCAAGTGAAAGATCGCCAAATAAGTAAAATTCTGCTAATTTTCTTTTGCGATTTTTCACTTACGCCCAGGTAACAGAAAAGTAATGAACTTTCTTTTACTGTTACTTCAATGCTTAACTGATGCACTTTTGTTTTCTTTTTTTTAAGTTAGAATATAGTTTTAAGCTTCAAAAATATTTTTGGTATATTCTGCTGTTCCAGCTTACCTATGGCAAAAATGAATTCCATCTTTTTACTTGATAGTTGTAAAGTATAAATATTTAATGTTACTGAAACATTAGTGAAAATAAGTTTAATAACATCCATTCTTACTACAGAATTTTTTATATGACAATAAAAGCATAGATATTATTCCAGATAAATAAGCATATATTATTGATCAAAGTTGTTTTTTTTTTTTAAATTTTGGCTATTGGTAAATAAATAATATTTAAAATTATAAAGTTAATTTGAGATAAAAAAAACATATTCACATAGTTTTATGCTTCAGAAGGACAAAAATATTTTTTAACTTACCAGAGATTTTACCATGGGAAGTATGCTTACATTTAATTTTTAATGATTGTATGCTTATAAAGTTTTGATTCACTGGATATACACTGAATCTTTATATCATCATATTTTGATCTAGTTTGTTGTTAATTGATAAATTTTATTAAGTGCAATTCTTCATTTACTTTCTTTGTATCTATTTTGCTCTATATGTTGTCTCCTTTCTCCTAATCATCTTTCTGTGTCTCAAACTCATACATGTTGATTTTTTAATCATGAAAACAGCCATTTATATCCACTAAAGTCTACACCTTCGATAATTAATCCTTTCTAAATTTTTTATCTTTGAATTTTTGTCTTCAAAATCGTATTTCTGTTTGATATTGTCTGTTTTAAGACTCTATATATTATAGATTTGTAGATACTGTATCATTAAATTAAGCTATTTTATATTTTTGATTTTCAATTAATATTTAGCATTTAATACATAGTAAAACAAAACCTTTTATTAGATTATACGAAGAAAAGAAGGCCTGATTAGATTTGATCCAAACTGTGATCCATTGAAATCTGAGCTTGAAACTGGAAAATTCACTATTTTGGTAAGCTCAGTTTTAAAATGAGTCTAAATATTTAAAGGTCAAACATTTAAATACAGTGATTAACTCATTTGCATAGTAATAATTCCTTTCATTGCTTTTTTAGCCTACCAGAGATTCAGGAGGTGCTGCATTAGCTCTTTTTAGTGCTAGCAAACATAACCCATTTTTAACTTCACATAATGTCACACTTCAAGGTGTTGTTTACCAGTTAGATGTGGCATTGGAAAGGTAATTATAATGTTTCTTTTGAAGGTTTAAATTTATTTGATTCTTCTAGAAATTTTTTTTCTCTTTAACTTATGAATTTAAATATACAGTCAATGTAGTTTTGAAGTCTTACATACTTTTGCTTTAAATTTTTACTTTTAATATTTTTCTAGCTTTCAGACTCAGAGATGTGGGATTGTTTTTATTTATAATATGAATGATTCAAAATATTCCAATTTTGACTATGAACTGAGTCAAAAAATGTTGACATTGTTGAAGGTAAGTAAGGTTTCAATGTCATTATTGTTAAAAAGTGCTTATTATTATTAATTAATATGCAACTATTATGCACTTTTGTATTGAATTTCTAATACAGTCTGATGATAGTTATTCACATTAATTCTTTAATTATAACTCATTTTTTTGTTTTTACTCATATACATTTTTATTTCATGTATTGTAATTAATAATTCATACTTTATCTAAATCAATGTTTAAACTATTGTAAAATATCCTTTATTCATATATTTTATTTGAAATTAAGACAAAAATATTAGATTCTGAATAAAAACGAAATCATTCTTATTAATGTATTAACCTGAAAGATGTAAATAATTTGAAGACTAGTGGAAATTTCAAATAATATTTCTTGAAATCTGAAAAATTTTCATGAATTATTCAACATGAAAGACATTATAATTTTAAATATTTTAATGATAATTTGTTAAAGTATTGATTTGACTAGTACAACAATGTTTTTGTCATTTTCACTGTAAAAAACAATTTTTTTATAAATAATCTGAGAAATTTTCTTAAATTTATAGATTTTAGCATTTTTTTTTAAAAAAATGTTTGCTATACAGATAAATGCTGAACAAAAAAATTTTTAATAACAAATTGTGTTGTGAAAGGTTTGCAGTGCATTTCAAAATAATTGCCTGATAAGTTATGAAAATATTTCATTTATTCTTAACATCCTATCTTTATTAAATTGACTTTTTTTAAATTAATTAATTTTTTTATTAATTTGCTTTATTAATTTTTGATTGCCAAGTTGTGTTACTAACTTTTAAAAGCATGGTTAAAGTTGTTCTTTTTTGTTGTTGTAGGGTTTGAAATATTTAAAAGCATTTAAATTAAAAAGAATTGTTTGCTTGACTTTTATTCCTGTCTGAATAATTGTCTTCTCTTAGTGTTTATTTCTCATTATTTTGTTATAAAATTAGTTGTTAGTCAAATCTGTGAAGTGCTTTTTGTTAATGTATCTACTTTTTTAGGGTGGATATCCTGCAAGATTAAAAAAAGTTTTGATTGTAACAGCACCTTTATGGTTTAAAGCTCCATTCAAGATTTTGAGGTTATTTGTGAGAGAAAAGTTAAGGGATAGAGTAAGTTATTTTCTTCTTTTTGTAATTTTTATTGAAATTTATTGATTATACTTTCTGAAATTTTAAATGGCAAATCTTTCACAAATAGAATATAGGAGAATGTTTAACTTGTTTCTCATTGTTAGACCTTACCAGCTGTTATTTTAAATTGCAGAAAATAATTTATCTTCTTGTTATTAAGCTATGCAGTCACTATATAAATGAATGGATTATTTTTTATTTGCAAACAAAATGGTTTCTTGATTTCCTAATTGTGTAGTAGATTACTTTCAAAATTGTGTTTTATCTTAAACCCGTTGCAAATTAGCAGGAAAATTGTTATTTTTAAGTTGCAAACTAGCAACTGTTTAAATATTGTCTGTAATAATCATCTGTTTCAATCAGTAAAATATTGTCAGTAATAATGAATCAGTTTTAAATATTTTCAGTAATAATCATCAAGAAGTGATTAGTAAAATAAGGTTAAGAAACAAGACAGATTTTTTAAATACAGCTTTGTGGGAATTTTCTGTTTTAATCAGGATATGTGAATGTAAAATTTTATATTCTGGTTTAGGAATAGCATAAATTATACAAATCTTTTCATTTTAGGTATATATGGTGAATGTTCCCCAACTGTCCCTACATGTGCCATTACCTTCTTTACCTCAAGAATTAGGCGGAAATTTACAAATTGATCATCAAGCCTGGCTGTTGCATTGCTTGAAGTCCATGGCCAATCGTTGTGGAGATTTGTTTGACCTGGTCTCTGCTCCCACTTCCCCAACAGCTGCACTTGGTTCTTTTTCACCTTTAATGGTATGCAACAATGGCCTTGCTGTAAACCACTTCCAGTTTGCTAGTAGTGAAGGTGAAACTGATGAATCTAGTGAACATCAAAATTCTGTACATGAGAAGCAGAACTCTGAAGACAGAGAAAAAGAAGTAGAGGTGATAAAAGAAATATCCCTCACTGTTCAAGATAAGCCTGTTCCATCATGCTCACCTTTACAGGAGAGTGTGCCGACTGAGGAAAAGTCGTCTAGTACTCCGACTTCTTCATTGTCAGAGGACTCTTTACATAGTGACCTAAATAGTGGTATGACAATTGAGGAGTTCATTGAGCATCTACAGAAGAAAGGAAGGAGGGGTCTGCATGAGGAATATGCTGAAATTAAATCTAAGAGCTCTGAGGGCACATTTGAATCTTCAAGGTGATTGCTGATTTTGTATACTTTTAGTTCAATTATTATATTAAATATAAAAAATTCCTTCAGTAGTAATATTTAAACAAATTTGTAATTTTTAAAAGTAGCTATATGTCTTCGAAATCATTTAATTCTTATTGACAAGATTTATTTTACAGATTATTTAACTAAAATCTCATACATAGAGAAAATCATGTTGTTTAAAAATTCTGGAAGGTGTTTTATATCAGGGAAAGCAATGTCTTGTTTCCCACCCAACCCTACTAAAATTCAGAAGGTTTTGACAGTTAATATGTCATCGAACATATTTTTGGAAGGATAGTTTATATTATATACTGTCAGTTTATTTTTTGTGTTAACCAAATTTTAAATTTAAATTACAAATTCTTTGTAAATTGCTAGAATTTAATTATGCTTTTGACTATAAAACTTTCTTTGAAAATTTATTTGCAAAGCTAAATTTAAATAACTAAATAATGCTACAATTACAGATTTTTTTTAAAGTGACATTTTTTTTTTTTTTTTTTTTAAGTTTTCATATAATAATTTTAAATCCTTGCAACCTAATTTTTTACTGAACAATAAACTTTAAAAATTAAAAGATTAGAAAGATTTTGCAACATAAGAAAGATCATGCAAAACAATTAGAACATTTTTTTTTTCTAAAATTTTCTTATTTAAAATTGTATTTTTTATCATTGTCATGTCTTTTTTTTTTCAATTGCTCTATTATTTTTCTCAAAGCAAAAATTATATCTAGTAAAGTAATATTTTTTATATTTAAGTTTTATATTTACTCATGTTTTCGGTGGGATGATCAATCTTTTACCTATCTTCAATATTTAAAAAAAAATGATTGTTTATTTTATTTAAATATGAATAATTTAAAGAAGAGAGAGAAAAAAAATTCCAGTGGGGCATATTTATAAATAAAACAATTTTAGCATCTTGGACAAACTTTTGATGTAAATTAATAATGTTCTTTTTCTTACAGGTTAAAATCCAATCAATCTAAAAATAGGTATTCTGATGTGCTGTGTTATGATCATTCACGAGTTAAAATATCATGTATTGATTCTGATCCCTTCTCAGATTACTTGAATGGTAATTTTGTTGATGGATTTTGCCAGAAAAATGCCTTTATTTCTACGCAAGGTAAAATACATTTTTTTTAAAGTTTAGTTTGTTAATGAGTTTTTGCTCTGTTATGATTGTATATTCTAATGGTTTTTAATTAGTAAATATTTCTTCATTTGAGATTTTTGTAAAAAAAATTTACTTAATAAAAACTGTATTGTATGTGATCAATGCATTTTTTGTTATTCTTAAAACTAACTGAGTGGTATAACAGCCTATGTCGACAAAGGCCTACTGTTTTCCTATCTGCTTTCTTGACCAAGGTCCCTGGGGTGCAAAGCATATGTCCCAGTTAGGTGGTTAGCTCTATGTGGAAGATGTGTTTTAATTTTTAAAAAATATTGTTTATTCATGTAGAAAAAAGTGCAAATTTTAATTTCTCTTTTACTGTAAAATTTAAGCCAAGAAAATTAAAGGATTCATGTGATTTTTTTTTTGTAAGTTCAGCTCTTTGTTTGTATGGATTTAATGGAGTTTATTTTTGATTTATATTAATACAGCTAAATTTCATAACATTATTTTAATTAATAGGACCTTTGCCTAAGACTTTTCCCGATTTCTGGCGTATGATATGGGAGTTTCAAGTTGGTGTTATTGTTATGACTACTCGTACTATTGAAAGAAGTCGGGCAAAATGTGGCCAGTATTGGCCAAGAGAAGAAGAAACAAGTGAAGATTATGGACCCTATAGAGTTTATAATGAAGCTGTTGAACATTTCAGTGATTACACTATTACTAATTTGATAATTACTGATACCACGGTAAGCTACTGAGATTTTAAAATATAATGTATATGGTGTGCGTTATTATATAAAATAAAAATGAATAATTTTAATAGATAATTAATTGCTATTGGAATTTTCTTAAGCATTCAAATATATTTAAAATTCAATTTATAGCCAGACTTTTAAGTTTTTTAAAATTATTAAATGCAACTTACAAAAAAAAATAGTAAATATAAATAAATGATTGCCAAAAAAATGTTCTAATTCTACATTTTATATTGCATATATTTTAGATTAATAGTACTTAAATTTCCTCCCTTTATAGTAATTACATAAACAGGAATAGGATTCCCCCCTTTTGCTTTTTCATACTTTAAAATCTGTACTTTTTGAAAATATTCTTTGGCCTCCATTATCTTTATTAAAATAAATTTTGATTGTGTAACTGAAACTGTAATATTCAAATTTTTTTAAGCTACTTTCTTCTATATATATTAAACATTCATATTTGTTGAATATTCCTATTTACTTAATGTATGCTTTTAGAGGGGGAATGAATTAAGTCTAGACTTAAATAATTATTAAATTTGGTAGATTTGAATAATTTTGCAAGGCATTTGATAAATGTGTTTGGTGAATAAATTCACAATCTTTCATTATTTAACTATACTATCTGAATCTTTCAAATATATGTGAAAATTAAATTTAAATATTCAATGTTCTTTTCTTGCAATGCAAAATTTATTTATAAAATTATAAATAAAATATTGTATTAGTAATTTTTTTTAAACTTTTTCATTTTCATTTCTTTTTTTATATTTGAATTTAGGAAAAGACATGAATAATTTTTGGATGAACATTGTCAATAATATCTGTGTTAGATATTCTTTATAATGAACATTTTTATAAAATGCTTGTTTTCTCTTTATAAAAAGCACTTGTAAAAGAGAATGTTTAGAGGTATTAATCATGCTTACTGAAAAGTTAGCAGCAGATTTTAAACTTTCTAGAAAAATGGGAAGTATTATTTGAAACTCTATCCCTAAGACAAGGTAACTTTATGTTTGTTGAAAGGATGAAAATATGAATTTTTTTTTCTAACTGTGGAACAAAAAGTTACTTAAGCTGTACTTAAAAAAGTATTATTTTGATTTTTTGATTCAGAAAATATTTTCAATTTATGTTAACAGAATAAATTAAAGCTTCAATTTATAATAGTATCAAGACAAATATTCCTTCTAATGTATTTCGTATTTGTGTATTTACTCTGAAAGTTTTTTAAAAAAGAAAAAAAAGCTTTTATGTTGGTTTGTTTAGATATTTTGCAAAATTTAAAATTTTAATTTAGTCCCAATTTTTGATTACTAAACTAGTAGTATCAAATGCTAAACATTTCCTTCAAGTTATGAATATTATCATGTCATAACAAAATTTGAAATTGTGTAGATCATTTTTCCCCATTCACTGATATGTAATTTTTTTTGTCCAATTTAATTTTTAATTTCCTGTCTTCATTTGAAATATTAATTTATTTAAAAAAATTATAATATGTATTGATAATAATCTAAGACATTCCTCTGTGAAAGTATATTCTGTATTATATTTTTCATTTTTTTTTCAGTCTAATTTATTTCGTAAAGCTTACCATATGCAGTTTACTAGCTGGCCTGATTATGGTGTTCCTCATTCAGCTCTGGCTATGCTTGGCTTTCGGGAAAAAGTGAGAGACAAACAGAAAGACCATGTGACTAGTATGGGTGATAAATGGAATGGTCATCCAAATGGTCCACCTATTGTAGTACATTGCAGTGCAGGAATTGGCCGTACAGGTAACTGCTATTATAAGGTCATAAATTCACTTCCAAAAAAAATTCAATCTTAATTTTCTCTCTCTTTTCTTTGAATAGATTAGTTTTATCTCAGGAGGATTGACAATTTCCTTATTTAGAGGCATTATGCATTTTACTAAGTTAATATATTTAGTAATTTTTCTTTGCAAATCCTTTATGTTTATAGTTTTAAAATTTAATAAGATAAACTATTCTTATTAAGTTTTTTCACTCCAGCTGAAGAGTTTAAAATCTTTTTAACTTCTTTGTAACTAATTTAAACATATATTAAATTATTCATATATCATGGTTTTTCCTTTAAAATCAAAAGAAAGGTTTTTTTAAAGTGACATTTTTCTTTCAAAACAATTCATTTCAGATTTGCTAATTTGTATGCAGTAATGTATTTTATTTTTTAAAAAAGTAAGATAAAAAAAATCTAAGGATTTTTTTAAACATTTTAAGGAAGTTATGTAATTAGATGAAGGTTGGAGCTTTTAATTTTCTTTCTAATTGCTGTAACTTAATCCTTGCTCCTTTTAACCCCTTCAGAACAAGAAAAACGAGGTGCCCCAAAATGGAGTGTTGCCAAAATTCCATGCAATTAAGCCTTAATTTTATGATAAAAGTAATATAAAATCAGCATTTTAATATAATGGCTTTAACTTTTACAAGAAACATATATAATGTAATACTAAATGTGTTTTAATATAAAGACTATAACATTAATATAAATGAATGGAACGAGCAAAATCTTCCAACTTTTTACATACATGAAAACAAACTTTTATAATGTTTTTTTTTCACCACCGGCAACAGTTAGTTGATTACATTTTCCTTCTCTCCTATTGAAAAACCAAAGCAATCAGCCAGAATGTTGTAGTCCCTGTAAATCACATGTACACTTTTAGAAGGCTGCTTGTTGTTTATCAATTAATTTATCAAATCTAGAACAGATACTAATGCCCACTTATGAAAGTCAAATGCTATACAATTTGACTGTTAAATATTTTGCTGTTTTCATCATGGTGAGTAAATGAAATTGATTTCCCACATAAACCAATTGACATTCCATACTTTTCATTTTCCATTAAAATATAAACAAAAGCCCAGAGCACAGTAAATAATAGCATTTTAAATATCCAATCCTTTCAAAAGAGTAAAACATATAGTCAAAAGTATAGTTGCTTACATATTGAAGTATCCTGGATCATTTTTTTTTTGAAGGTAAAACTATAAGCATATATTAAAAGTCAACACTCTGTAAAACATTATTTGAAATTATGATAGACTTCAACTGCCATCCAATGTTGTTTAAAAGGTTTATCTCTTATATGATGAGTCATGAAGGGAGAATTCAGTAATCATGTTCCTGAATAAGTTAACATAATAAAGAATGCATGTTGCTATTTGATTTAGTACATTACTTGTTATAACCTATGTACTTGCATTACTTTGGAAAAGATGGGTAAGATGAATTGTTTTATATCCTTTTATATTTATAATGTATGGCTCCACTTTTAAAAAAAATCTTACTCTCAGTTTCTGTGACTTGGTTGATAAAGCATTGAAGTTTTCATATGCTTATATATGTTTCAAATCCTGTTTATAGAATTATAAATTAAAATTTATATTTTGATTTAAGATACCATTTAAATTTATATACATATATAAATTTTGGCAATTTGAGTTTTTGTGTGAAATTTGGGATTATTCCTTAATTGATAAATTTTGAATCCCGCAAGTTATGAGCAAGAATGTGCCTGTTCTGTTATGCTACAAATAGCTTCTAGATGGCATGTTCTTATTTTATTTATTTATTTTTACCAAATTTGTGCTTTACAATTCCTGCATCTTTGTGACAATATCATTTAGATGTGAAATTTATTTTTCTCTTTCCTGTTTGCACTCAGCAAAATTAAAGCAATTATTTCAGTAGGTTTCTTTTCATTATATTAATTATCCTAAAATTAAGATAATTGTATAATGAAATGAAATTCTGAGAAGAAATTGGTTTTAATTTTTTTAAAATTATCAGATAACCGGTGAAAGTTGGTTTAAGAAAATCTAATATAATTAAAGATTACTGCCAAATTTCTGACAATTTTTTTAAAAAAATCAAAATGATGAGATATTGAATTAAATTCAGCTATCGTATAGTGTATACTAGTTTTAAAAAATTGGGAATTGCCAAGAATTGGGAATTTTTATATATCCCATAGAAAAAACCCATATATCCCATAGAAAAGAAAAAAAAACTATTTTAATTTTTGTTTAAGAATTAGGAATATTTATTGATCCCTTAAAAAGAGAAAATGAAAGAAAACTGAAATGGAATGAGTTCTATTTAACCATGGAAGTGAATTGTAACACCAACACTGGTATTTGTTGGCAATCTAGCTGTGTTTTTGAATTACTCTTGTAACATGTCATGAAATTTATATTGAATTATCTCTTTTCAGGTACATTTATTACGTTAGATATCAGTATTTGTCGTTTAGAAGCGACAGGCCTTATCGATGTACGCACAACAGTTGAGAAAATTCGTTCACAGAGAGCACACAGCATACAGATGCCGGATCAATATGTTTTCTGCCATCTAGCTCTTCTGGAGTATGCTCTTAGTCGTGGGCTTCTGCAAGATGTTGATTTATCAGGATTTAACGACAGTGACTCTGAATCAGAATAAAGAAAACTATTTATGGTGTCAAAACTCTTAAATGTTTTTCATAATGCCGTGGCCAGTGATATAACTGCCAAGTTTCTGTATGAAAGTTATTTATTGCTTACAGTTGCCAAAAATGCTTATAAAAATATGTTTCATTTTGTATAGTATGTTATAATCGATTTATGGGCTATTTTTTTCACATTTTTATTATTCATTTGTATAAGAGGCCTTTTATATGTTAGGCATAGTTTTCTAGTTATGTGAAAAACAATATTATTGTTAAAATTTGTAGAAAACGAGTATGTTTTAAATTTTATTTTAACATGGATTTTCAAATTAATATTAACTAGTCAACATTATTACATCATATCAATGAATAATATAATATGCATATGCTTACTTTAGATATTATTTTGTAAAATATGGCATGTAAGAACAAAGATTTTGGAAATATTAGGGTTGTAACTAATAAAAACTATAGCGATTTATTTTCCAGCATTATTTTACTGTTTCAATACATTTTGGTTTCAAACTTTTTTGCAATTTGAATTCTAGAAAATTAATTTTGAACTCAAGCTGTCAGTTTCTTAATGCATTAATGTCCAGTGTCCTATTTACATTTAGCTTTTATATTTAAATCAAACATTTTATTGCTTTTTTTTATTCATTTGTCTAATATGTTGCTTTATATACTTCAATATATATTAAATCGATTATACCACCATTAGTCAGACTTTCAAATTTACATTGTCAGTATTATTTCTATTGATTTATTTTGTATGTAATACAAATTTGAAAGCAATTTTTATTTTTTGATATTTTAGTATAATTAAAAAATGTTTTTTAGGTATCTATAAAAGATTTTTTTTAAATTGGTAATTATCAAATTTGGGGTGAGTTTTTTTTTTTAAATTTACTTTGTACCTACTTATCCTAGTGGGTTTTTTTAAAAAATCAATTCACTATTGGGTTTAAAACCTATGTTTAAAATTTATTTGGGATTAATTAAACGATGAGGGGAGATTGTTCAGTAGTTAAAAAATTAATCTCATGGGAAAGGAAAAAACAGTTGCCTATCCTGCCCTTTAAAAAAAAAAAAACACTTTTATTAGTTATGTAACTATTGTCAGTTTTCAAAGTTGAAAAATTAAATGCTGAGTTTTTTTCATGGGTGCATGTTATTTTTTAATTTGCCATAAATATTACCTCTATGTTTTGTTTGTTTTGAATGTGATAGTACAAATAGGGACTAAATATAAATTCAATGCCATAATCTTTTTATTTAGCTTATCTTTGTTAATCAGAAACCTATAAGGACTTCATATCAGATAAATAATTTATAACATGAAAAATAAATTTTAAAAATAAAATGATAAATAAACTTTTTCATTTTGATTATTGTAGCTATTATTAAATAGGAAATTATAAAAATGTATTTGTAAACAAAATCCCAATAAATTTGAATAAGTAGAATTGGGGAAAATTGTGAGTCTTAATTTTGTTGATTCAACCAGATCTGTGTTTCTTTTTGAAACTAGCTGCAATACTCACCGCGTATTTAAGTGAGATATATTCTAATCTTTAATGGTAATGGAATGGATATATATATTTTGTAATAAAGGGAAAAATAAATTCATATCTTGAATACATTGATTATCAAATGATATTATCTTTTATATTTTATGAGACTAATTTTTGCATGCATCGAAAGATCTTAAATATTTTTGTTTTGATATAACATATTGTTGGTTATAGATGAATAATTTTAAAAAAAAGTAAGAAAGAAAGCCCTGATTCTTTGGTATCCTTATAATAATACTTCAGGAACATATTCAGTAAGATTAAAAGAATTTCTAAAATATCTGGCATAGAATGACCAAATCTGGTCCTTTTACCATAAAACCAAATCAAAAGAATTTTAATTTTTTTCTTCAGTAAGTAGCCATAATGTATTGATTTTAATCATTATTGTATTTAACTGTTAGCTAATGAATTCATTTTATTAGGAACAGTTAAATTCAATTTTTTCAACTTATTAATAATAATAAAAATATGTATGCTAAATTAAATAATAATGGCCATAATTAATTTAAAGTTAACAATTGTTTATTATTTTAATTGTAATCATATCTTAAATTCAGGTAAATTTCTGTTTATATTACAATAAATTCTAAATTAATTATTGAAATGCATAAAGTTAGTCATTAATTTAAACATTAATAAGCGAAAGATCTTGCCATTATTTTTAATAAACTCTTATTATCTAACTGAAATACAGTTTGTGAAAATTTCAACGCCTTTTTAATTTTGGGGAAGCCATATCTCTTTTTAGAAGTTTGGTGATAGATAACTGAATCTAATTTTTATATTTTTCAATTAAATATGATCATGAACAACTTTTGATTTCTTTTTTCCTTATATGCCATTATATTAATTTAAATTCTGTTATGTGCACTGTCGTTAAAGCTATTTTTCACTTCCAATTTCATCAGAATATGAATCTCTGTATGAAAAAGGAAAAGGTTTAAATGTGATCGAATTTTTACCTTTTATTAGTGTTGCCTTAGAATTTTTGTACCTACAGCTGTTTAATGTTGTTAGAATTTTATTTTTTTTAATTTTATGCATATTTGAGATAATATTTATTGCAAATTAAAAGCAAAATTAATTTATTTTATATTATTTTTTAAAATTAATATTTTATATTTCATTTAAATTTCTGTATCTTTTAATTTAGAGAGTAAATCCAATTTGAATTCTTAGAAACCTTTAATTGGTTATCTCTATTTTCCTTAATTTAATTTTTTATAAAACTATATTTTAATCATTAGTTATTGTTTCTTGTCTAATAAAAAGTATTATTCAAATTCCTATAGGAAAATGTAGTTTTTACTTTTGTATATATATGTAATTGATACTTCCATCTGAAGTGTTCTGTGGTAAATGTGTTCTCTAATTCAATGTTATGTGTATTAAACTATATATTGTATTGTAGATTGTACAAATATTTATTCCAAATATAAAAGAATGTATTCAGTAGTATTTTTCTATTGCACACAGTTAAATGTTATTCTCTGTCGTTTCTTGTATAAATATATATATATAAATGTATGTGATTTTTTTGTAGTATTTGGCATATTTTGTAGTTAATGTAAGCATATGTATTCTATGCATTGCCATTAAGAGTATTTTGATTATTTTAATATAATTTTTATTGCTGCAGAAATGTTTATATTAGATAGGAAATAATGATGCCCTTTTAGATTGTATTTAAAATGAGTGAATAATTAATTGCTGAGAAATAATATGTTATGCATAATCAAACTGTTTTTTTTAAATTTGCATATGCTATGAAATGTGCTGTTTCTTAATCACTATTGACAAGAAAAATTTTTAATTTAAAAATGATTTTAAGTTGCCTTAGTTCATATTAAATTACTGAAGTTGACTTCATTTTTTATATTCAAGAATAATTCTGAAATATCCATAGAATAATTATTTTATCATAACAAGGATATTTTGAAAGCTATACAATGATATACAAAAGAGGAGTTTGTGAACTTCTTACTTAATAACATGATGGAGAAAAAAATCAATAGAGGAAAACATATCAACTACACTTTTTGATGTTATTGAATACTATTAACAACATCTGATACTATAAATAAAACATTTATCACAATAATCATCAGATATTATCTACATTCTTTTTATTTCTGAAATATCTTTATAAATAATATTTTTTTTCTTATAAACCATTCATAGTTGATTAAATTTAAACTAAAAACATTTTAAATAAAAGGCATATCTTGGATTGAAAAGACACTTTTAAAATCATCTCATGTATTTATATTCATAGCAAAAGTAAGATATATTTTTATAAGTAAGTAAAAAAAATTCACAAATGAAATTCTTATTTAATATTTTACAATGCATTGTGAAGTGCTGTTTCTGTTTGGAAATTGTATTATAGCAGTTGTACTATAAAGTGAATCAATAGCACAAAGTTTCATTCAAGGAGAAGCATTTTATTATTTTTCAGCTGAGGATTCAATGTAATTTCTCTCCCTCTTAAAAATATGTATATGTACCTTTTAAAATTTCTAAGGTAATACAAATGATTAATTTATTTTAGTTTCTTTATTCAAATTTTTTATAAAATTATTATTTACTTAGTTTAATAGAGTATGTGCTCACTGCTAGTTATTTCATGTGACTTTCTGCATCTGAATATGGAAGTGCACCCATGAGTAAACATGGAGATACTGCCATCTGTGGTCAAAATTTTCACTGATAGTTTTCATGCAGTATTTTTGACATATTTTCTTCCATGGGAGCCTTGTACCCAGAATATTTGAGCTTTTAATAACCATTTTGCAAATTTAAAATAGTAGTCCTTGAGATGTATGCTAATTTACTAATAAATTTTGTTGTAAGTTGAGTCCTGATTGAATTAATTTAAACTATATATATATATATATATATATATATATATATATATAAATCCCTTTTGTTATCATAAAAGTTATACAGTGACTTTTATGTATGTGGTAATGTTTTATTGGGTAATAAATTTTATTAATAGACAGAAAATGCTGTTTTGTAAATAATTGATTTAAGTATATTAAAATCAGTACTATTTAATCATAGATTTAATTCACATTTATTTTATACTCTTGTTTACAAAAAAAAAAATGGGTGCACCTTAAATCAAACAGCATTAAAAGATGCTAAGATTATGGGTCTGCTTTCATGTTTTATTGGAATCATTTCACAATAACTTTAAATAAAATGTTATGAATTTTTATGCTAAGTAAATTTCTGAAATACTGCTATTGCACTTTTGTTGCTTTTGAAAGCAAATACCTACATGAAATAAAGCATATTGTCTATTTGCTTGAATTTGTGTCATAGTTTCTCTAAGTTTGAAACTTACATATTTAATTAATATATGCATCAATATTATTTTACAAGGAAATTCTTGTTCAAAAAATTCATTAATGATTTAATTTTTGTAACTTCATTTTAAAGCAACATAAATCTATTAACATTAATCTTAAGGTTAATTAATAGATGTGAATTAGTTTTAAATTTTTTTTCGCTAGAATGGTTCTTATTGTGTCATTTCTTTTAATCAATCACACTAAGTATTCATAAAAGAATTTTTAATTGTTAAATACTTAGAAATATGTTAATGTTTTATGTTTAACTTGATATAAACACATTTTAATCATATTTAGTTGAAAGATTTGATTTTCTGGTCTATATTAATACAGTATGTGTAGGATGTCCCCAAAAACCTAACACATTTTCACAATGGAATGGCAAACACACTATGAGGGTTACTTAGGTTATTCTTTTTGAAAATTAAGAAGTGAAGCAGCAAGTTTTGTTCCTGTTCTATCTTACTTTTGCACTAAATGTCCTTAAAGAATAGCATTCAAGTTGTAGAAGCTGATGGTAATAGAAAAACTTTAAAATTGCATGATAATTTATCTAAATTTGAAATAATAATTGTATGGGCAATTATAGGTTTGGTTCACCTATCAATGGGTATGTTCGGATAATGACCATATGTAAAAATCTTATAAGCATCAATAACCATCCTTTTAGTTTTGAAAAATTTATCTGAAGCAGCATTATTTATTCAAAACATTTTTTTTCCATTTTTTTTTTTTTACTTTGAAAATTATTTGGAAAACTGTATCATTACTTTAGGTTATTCTGCAGCAACTGCAAGAATCAATATTTTACAATTACAGATTAACCACTGCAATGACTAAATCTTTATCAATGGAGCTTCTTTCAATGAAATCATTGAAAAGTTTCAGTATATCAACAGAATATCATAAAACTCAAAATTTAAGAAGGTTATTAAACTTATCATCACGTTTTATCAAAATTTTATTTGTCAGTTCTGGCAAAACATTTTATTAATATGGAACACACATATGGTTTAAGTACAGCAGTTATTAAATTGAATGATATCAAATTGCAATGATACTTCTAATGGCATTGTCTATTGTGTTAATACTTCATGTTTTATTGGAAGTAATTTTTGGCTATATTGGGATATAATGACAATATATATTCTGCTTTTTTTCATATTTTGATTTTTTTATATATATAATTTAAATGTTCCACCTTTAATAGAAATTAATAATACTTTGGCTGTCTTATTACATAGTAATCGTCACTGCATTTATTATCGAGTGCATGTTTTCTCCCAAAACAGGCCAATAAAATGGAAATGTAATTTCTTAATAGAATATTTTTTTTTCCTTGATTGTCATTTAATTTGGACCAACCTTCAGGAAGAGTAACATAATTAAATTAGAAATGAAAAGTCATCTTGATTTTTAACTTTGATAATCATTAATAAAACTATTGATAATAATGCCAATTTAAGTATTCCATAGAATTTTTTTATTAGTTATTAAAAACAAGATAAAAAAATTAATGTTTATATTTTGTACTCTTAAATTTTTGAGAAATAATTTTGTAGCAGACAATGTCTATATCCGATAAACTTCATTTTAAATAATTCATTAGAATCAGATTTCCATTTTCAAGAACTGATAATAATGGACATTTTGGCAACAAATTAAAAATGGCATTTTACTCATCTTTAAAATAATCAGATTTAAATTCTAAATAAGAACAAAGCAAAATGGAATGTAGAGGAATGTTTGTTTTGAAAAGGTAAAGATGAATAATAAGCCCAATTAATAGTTAATGCAAAAAGTTAAAAATCATAAAGCTTAGAAAGAAGAAGGGGGGAAAGAGGCTTACTTTAATTTTATTAAACAGGATTAATTTGATAATTTTTTAACAGAATAGTTATAGGATAAATATAGTACATAATTATCATTAAATAGTAAAATTATTTAATATCTACCTTAAATAGTTTTCCTACTGGTGTGTATAAGAAAAGGGAAAATTAGGCATTACTAATTTTCAAATTGATTAAATTATTTGGGTTATTGTATGGTTGCCTTTATGTGTAATACCCATTCTGATCTGCATTTTAAAATGTTCAAGATGAAATTTAATGTTTAACCACATAAATTAACTTCCTAGAGTTTATAGTTTGCTGTAATTTTACAAATTATCCTCATAGATCAAATGATTTTACATTAAATAGCAAAATAAAATACATATGCACATTATCTTTGCTATGTTTATATAAAAAATTTAATAACTGTAAATAGGTTTCTTTTTAATATTGCATTTTATAAAATTTAGTTATAACAAGTACTGAATTTTTAAATGGTAAAATATGCAAAAAAGAAATCCATACTTAACTATCATATTAACAAAGATCATATTCTGGCATACAATTACATTTTTTAAAAACATTGATATTTAATGCTTATCTATATATTACAACTTTTACATTTATTTTATGGATTTATGTCTGCAATAAAAACAAATCTTAAAAATGCAAATAGTGAGCAAATTGTTGATATATACAAAGATTTTATTTCAAAAGAAATGTGTTGTTACATTTATTCCTTTGTCATCTTTAGATTTATTTTCTTCACAAGAATTGTCTATCGCCTTTGCTTGAGGAGCCTTAATAACATTATCTGCTTCACTTACATTTTCACTGTTGGAATTGTTCATTTTTCTTCGTTTATGTTTATCAGCACCTCGAGAATAGAAATTGATTTCTCTCTTCGCTTGTGCAATTTCAGCCCTCATTAACTGCCCAGCTTCCGCTTTTTGATAAGCCTCACGTTCATGTAGGTGACTCCATTGGAATCTATATTAAAAGATAAATGTCATTTATCAAACTTGAAATCTTAAATTATAATGAAATGAAAAGTTGATGAGCAAATTGGGTGAAAATATACTTGGGTAAATATCTAATACTCCATAATGCATCGAAATAAGGTGTGTGTCGCTTGCCACCCACTTGGGAGTTATTTAAACACTCTGCCACTCGCTTTGCAACTTTTTTTGATGTAAACTCAACCCAACCTTCAGAGAAAAATTTACTTGGCTTCCCTTTCTTTTTTGGCCGTTCTGAAAAGAAAAAAAAAGTTTAAAAATATTTAGTTTTTACTGAAGGCATAGTCATTAAATTTTTATACACATTTAATTATCTTAAATCCTATTTTCTAAGCAATAATGAATTTCTTTAACTGCCATTTATATAAAAGAAATAATTATGATTAACTTAAATAACTATAAATTAAATAAAAAGCAAATCAATAAGTTAAAATTTGTTTCTTATTTTCCATATCAATATTTATTTTTATGATGCAATTGAACAATTTTATACATGTAATTCTCTTTAAGAAATGTAAGTGATAAGATATGTAGGAACATGAAAAAAAATTGTATTGTTTAATAAAAATCCATATTATTCAATTTAGAATATATTTTATTTAAAACTTAAATTAGTATATTTAATATAGTTTTGTTGAATAACTAATTAGGTAAAATGAATTTCTAACATTAAAATTCTTAAATAATGCTAAAAAAAAGTGTCAATTTATACATTTTTCAGATTAATAAAATTTCAGACAACTCTAATTTCATGATTCCATTGCCAGGTATTGCTTTAGTAATTTTTGAAACATAAATTAAGATTTATATCCTTTTTTAATCAAATAAATAATTTATAAGCATTTTGATTCAAAATTGCAGTTTGTTAAATTACTTTTAAATATTGAAAATAAGTAACAATAAGAGAAAAAATGAGCAATAAACGAAATATCAATTAAATTTGAAAGATAAAGTAAAAACTAGAATAGTAATAGAAATAAAAGATTCATCACCTATATGATTAATGAAATAAAGAGAATATTGAAACCATAATAATAAAGGATGGGTTTTGTCAAAAGTATTTGGATACTTCTCCGTTAGCCGAGCGGAAGCGGAAAATCGCGAAAGAAATTAGGCGATTTTTTGCTTAAAAGCCACTGTAAGAAATAAGGCGGAATTCTACAATATTTGGAAATTTTTCGCTGTTACCCGGCTAACGAGAAAGTAC
The DNA here is from genome assembly GCA_026289955.1 of Argiope argentata. Taxonomy (NCBI): domain Eukaryota; kingdom Metazoa; phylum Arthropoda; class Arachnida; order Araneae; family Araneidae; genus Argiope; species Argiope argentata. The sequence continues at coordinate 3,379,275 of JAOUZG010040215.1, forward strand.
CACATATTCATTTATAAATTAAAAATTCATGAAATAAATATCTATAGCATTAAAAATGTCTTATAGAAAACTATTAATTATTTATTTCATTAATCTTAACAAAACTCGTTAATTTACATTATGTTAATAATATTAATGGAATAATTATTTTATAACATTAATATTTGGCAAATTAAGTTCTGACATTAATTAATCTATTACTCATAAGCTATTTTCTGAAATTATTTTCTGAAAATATCTTACATTGACATAAATTTTATTGACATTGTCATTACATTGACATAAATTTTAAACAAATTAATTTAATAACTGGATAATTTTAATTAACTGGAATATTCTATTTTTTTAGTTAATTTTTTTATTGCTTCATGTATTTCATCACGATATGAAGAAAAAATCCAAATATAGTTTATTGTTTACCAGGTTTTAAAAACAATCGCCGAACTTCACCAAATTCTGAGAAGTACTCTTGAACTTTTTTGACAGTCATATACCTAGGAATATAATTTAAGTAGATTATTCCTGGCTTTTTAGCTTTTCGTCTATTAAGGAGAATTTCAACAGAAGGTTGATCTAAAGTTTGCTCTGCATCACTCATTCTAAATACAGAGCAAGTAACAATTATGAACTCACACGTGAAACAGGACCAGACTAATACCAAAATATAAACAATACGACAGATACGGTCAAAGTTTTCTATAACGAATATCTTGAATTTATTAAATTTCAAAGAATCTGTGGTTTAAAAAAAATTTCAAAAGTTTTAATTATCATAACTTTCTACTCCTTAGTTTAGATCTTCAAATTAATCAAAAAATATAGTAACTTGAAGCTGGAAAACGAAAAAATAAAATTCACAAATTATTTACATCATTGTACAAACCTGAATAAGTTCGTACTAGAGCACAAATGAAGTGAGTTTGAAAAGCGGCATTAAAAAATAAATAAACATATCGAAGTATAGGAGTAAACATATGGTTAACACCAAAAATTTTGACAGAATTTAGCTTTAATTAAATTGCAAGATGCGTAGTTATTGCTGTATACCAAATTGTAATTCCAGTAGTGTTGATAAAGAGCCTAGATTATCATTTCATGAATTTCCAACAAAAAACCATTTCAGAAACAGGTGGTTAAAAGCTGTTAAAACACGAGTAGCATTTGATTTTCAGTTAGATGAAAAAATCAAAGCCAAAATATGTAGTAAACACTTTAAAGAAACAGATTTTTCTCCAATGTGTAGTAAACGAAGACGCTTGAAAGGATGTGCTGTACCATCATTATTTCCAGATCCTGAATCCATCAACAAAGTTTTGGAATTAGAAATAGTGGTCAAAAAGGACATAGAAGAATCTCATAATTCTTCTAAAGATGAAGAATTACTAACTCCTTCTTTCGATGCATATGTAAATCATGTATTTAGTGAAGTAAGTGTAAACAAGAAAATATAGCTACTTAAAAATTTATGCTTGCCACTTTAATTATTTGTTTAAACTATTTTAGAAAAAGTTAATAATCAAAAATTGATAGAAAATAGTATTTTTTATTTATAAAATGTGTTTCAAAATAAAATGCTATCATGTTGAAAAATAAGCAGATCAAAGAAAGAATAATAATATGTTTTTTAATATTGGAAAAGTTTCCGGTATCCTGGCATAGGAGGTAGAAAGTCTTCCTCATTATCTGGGTGTCCTGGTTTGGGCATGTTTGTTCTTCTGTGTTCTATCTGTAAGATGTGTGTGTGAATATGCCCTTCCCCCCCATAAAATGGGGCTATGATGGCAAAATGTGATGAGTGAGTAGCAAAAGTCATCCTCTTGGCCCTAGTTGGCGCTACTGTAAAATAAGAGACCCTGATTTGGCTTAAATTGCTGACTACCTCGGTTAGAGCCATAAGAAACAACTTTAAAAAGTGCTATGTTTTACCAATAAAATTTATTCTATTTATATTTAAAAAGGAATTATTACTCAATTACAAATTATTCATTCATTCTGTGAAATTGGTGAATAATTAATAAAAGGATGGGAGAAAAACAGTTGAGTTTTTTATCCCCTCTAAAATTTCTTTATTTTTATGGAGTTAAAAATAAATAATGAAAAACATTAGAAAATTCTTTAATTACCTTCTATTTTTAAAAAATTTTATTAAAATATATAATTTACATTAAGAGAAGAACACACACATACGTATGTAATATTATAAAATTAAATTAAACCTAACTAATTTCCAAAGCTTTATCTTAATTAAGCCCACAGTAACTTCATTCAAAAATTATTCTCCTTATTTACTGATCCATTTCACTTGTCTTAGTTAATTAATTCAACAGAAGTTTTATAAAATTGCTGAAGCAGTTAAAAGCTGACTAATTCCTACACTCCGAATTAAGGAATAAAAAACTGTCCAGCCATGCACATTCCTTTAAAAAATCCTTATGATTCCCTTACATGTGATTGACATGCTATAAAAATCTTTATTGAAATCTATCAATATATATTCACAAGGATAGAAGTTTAATTAGCTTTTCCTCATTCCATTTTGTGTTATTCTGTGTTGTGCTCGTTGCTTCCGATTGTAAATAATATGTGTTTCCTGTTATGGAATAAAACGAACTTAAAAATTCAAAGTCTCATCTATGTCTTCAAATCTGCCTTCCGTTTTTAACAAATAATAATGTTACATATATATATAAGTAATAGTCATTTAAATTTACTCCTTAATCAGATTACTTTTATTCTATTTCTCAAAACTGGCTGGCAGAACTTATTGGTAATTTTCAGTATTAATCAGCGCTTTCAAGAACAAGCTTGTTATTGTATCATTATAAGTATATCTTTTTTTTTTAAAGTAATTTTTTGTAGATTTTCATTTTAAACTTGTAATGTTAACTTCCTGTTTTAATTATTGAATTGCTTGTTATCTGTGAAAAAAATCATTACATATATTCCAATATTTACTTCATTACTATTATGCAAAGAGGATTATTTTTTTTTAACTCAAGTATTTGTTAGTTTGCGAGTAATTTTTAAATTTTTCATATTTTTTTGTTGGACTAATCTTTTCTTGGATATTGAATGATTAAAAAAAATATATGAGCTTTTATTCAATTTTCAATTTCTTATTAAGGAATTTAGTCTGGGATCATACAGCATTTATTATTCAATTTAAAATTTATATTCCGCTATTATCTGTAGAAATCTATCAAGATTTCTAAATATTTCTTTTTCTATTTGTAAAAATATTAGTCAATGGAGAAAACAATTGCTCCTTTGTAAAATTTTTGGTTAAAATTTATTCATAATTAAAATTAAATTTGTTTTCTTACTTTTATTTTTAAATAAAGGTACTTGGAAAAATTCTATAATAAAAATAATTTTTAATTAGTAATTTTTTTCTGCTAAAATTTAAATTTAATATTTTTGACTGACACAATTAGATGAATTAAACTTAAAACTGAATACTTTGTTATGAAAATAACACAAACTTTATTTTTAATTGAACAAATTATATATAGTGCATATTTTTTATTCAAGTTCTTTAAATAAAGTATTTTTTATGTGAATTAGTTATGAAAAAATTATATAATGATAAATTTTAATGTCATGTCTTCAGCAATTTTTTTTATAATGCACAACATTGATTTCCTATTTATGATTTGAAAGCATATTTTTAAATCTGATAGTAATTTTTTCCTAACTACATCTAATTTTTCAGAGTTAAAATAATGTATCATTATCATTTTCAGAGTTAAAATAATGTATCATTATTTTTTTTCAGGATGAAGATATATCTAATATCAGTTTTGAAACACATGAACAGCCTAACAATAGTACTTCAGAGTTATATCATTCTGAAAATCTTTCAGATTCTTTAGAACTAGAAATGTTTTCACAACCAAACTACAAGACATCTGAATTAAATATAGGATCCAAAGACAATAATATATACCATACAGAAATACAGAAAGAGTACTCATTACCTAATGATTTTTTAAATAATGCTGTAGATGGCCTTAAAAAAATATCGGCACAGGAATCAAATCTTAGTGAATTTACAATTTTTGGACTTTATGTTGCTTCTCAATTACAACAAATTCCTTTGGAAGATGCTTATAAATTAAAAGAGAAAATTCAAAATATTTTATCTGAATCTTGCCCACAGTCTCTAAAAGAACCTTCCTTTTTTTCATATACACCTCAAATCAGTTCAGACAGGAAAAAGGAGAATACCTGCTGTAGTTTTCAAGCTAAGTTGCCTATTATTAAAAACAATAAAAAAGATAAAAATCAATCAATTCAACACATATCATCTTATCCTGTTATTTTGCAATCATTTGTTTTACCATCAACAGCAATAAATACCAATGTTCCTATAGAGTTAATGCGCTAGAGAGTTCTAACTTTCCAAGTGTGATTTATTTTTATAATTATATCTTGTTATGTCAATTTTATATAGAAAGATTTATTCTTTATTTTATCTCTATCCTCTGAGAAATGTATATATTGCTTTCTGTAAATTTTTTTAGTTAATAATAAATTACATTTTTGTTGCTATGATGATGCTCTTAATTTTTCATTACCAGTTGTAGCATCATTTTAAATGCTTCCAAACATATGAGCTTCTAATTCGAGTATTGCTCAATTTAAGTCAGAATAATATTTGAAGTATAATTTTAACAGTTGTTTTAGAGTGCTAGCGGTTTGAAGAATAATGAAGGAAATATTTGTAAATTTTCTTTAGAATTTAAAAAAAAGGAAGAAGAAGAAGAAGTTGTTATAAGATTTGCCTCTGAAAATATAATTTTCATGTGCCTTCTTGTGAAACATATTTTAACTATATATATTGAAGAAAATGCAAATTCTAACTGTAGCATTTATTTAATTTATTCATGTTTGATTTTCCACTTTATTAAACATTCTGAAACATTAAAGTTTGTATATGTCTGTTATTCTCTGTTTATGTATTATGATTTTTTTATTATTTTAATTGGTTTTCAAAGATGATTAAAAATTGTGTGTGTGCGTGTGTGTGTTATACACTTGTCACTCACATATTACCATAGCTATTTGGCCATTTAAAAAGAAAATGAGTAGTATTATTGCATTTCTTTCTATATATTACTATCTTTTTTAATTAAATATAATGTAGCATCAATTAGAAGTGACTTTTCAAAAGTTGTAGCATCTCAATGTGTTTGTTTGTTGCATTTATCTTTGTTTTAGTTCAATTAGCTCAAAATGAAGAAAAGAATTGAACAAAGATTGGAGAATGAAATAAGTTGAATAATATAAAATATACTTTGCAAATGAATTTTTATTTAGTTATATGAATTACAATATCACACTTTAGTATGATATTGATATGCAGTTAATGTTTACCTTTTAATTTGATAATTTTAAAACATTATTAATTTTGAAAAAATTTTGGTGTAAAAAAGTGATTTCCAAAATATTACTTTCAGGAAAATAAATATTAAAACAATACATTTACATTACTTTTTTGAATAACATTTAAGTCAATTATTTCAATTATTGGTTGCTTTTATTTCTGCTGCAATAGTAGCTCATTCTAAAATACTTTTTTAAAAAATGCATCTACGAAAGTACTCGAATTACTTCTTTTACATAAAGGCATAGGAATGAAATGTTTATTGAATTTAATTTTTATTTATGTATTAAATTTATTTTAATTTTTGAAATTCCATCCTTTGAAAATATGAATATTTTAAATAAAAGAAGAAGATTACATTTGAAGGTTTTGGATGTCTACTAATTTAACTGTGATAGAACTCTAGTTTTAACAATTTTCTCTACAGAAGTCACATGGTACATTTATAAACAGTATACTATATTTATAACATTATTATATTAAAATCTGTCATTTTAATCAATTAAGTATATTAACATGATACATGCACATTTATGTATTATGTACTATTTTCATTAACGCATTTAAGAGTACAATGCATATAAATACTAGCCACCTTTTGTCCTATATTAATGCTTGCTAAAATGTTCAATTGATATCTTATGTAACCTGATCTCATAATAGATTTTTCAGAAAAATATTTTTAAGCTTCAAATTTTCATAGTCATATAATTCATTTATATTATTATATAGGCTTTAAGTTGTTTTTCATTGTATGAAGAATCTCTCACCAGTTTTCAATCGGTACCCGTAAAATTCAATTTTAAGTTAAAGGTGAAAATGATGAAACTGCAATTAATATTAAGAAGTTTATTTTACTGAAACCAAAAATGTAATTTTCTATAAAAAAATGTGAACTGAAAGTTAAGTTATTTGGCATTGAAGTCTTATTTGCACTACAGAATAATTTACATAATGTATAATATCTCAAGGAATTATTCAGCAAAGCTTTCATGGATACATCGTCAAATTCAGTTTTTGGTTTTATTTCCAAAATGATTTAAATGTTGCAAATAGTGATATTTTTCCGACTTATAAATATGCCTTAAAAATTATAGTTTATATTAATGTCAGATCATATGTGCAGTGTCAGCTAACCTTTAATTACATCATATACTTTGAAGTCACTGTTCATCCTTTTTCATATGTTCTAATGGGATTGTATTCTTTTCGCTTGTAACAATGATATTCGTTTTTTTTTTTTTTTTTTTTCATATCTTTCAGTTGATGGTGTTGGCACTGACAATCGAGTTGTTATTCTCTAGTATCTTATTACACATATTAGAATCGGAAAGAAATAATATAATATATTTAAATATATACATACAAAGCATTTTTGATATGTGTTTCGATTACTCTGTAATATTTTTTGTTGTTGTTGTTGCATCATTTTGCCATTCAGAATCACAAAGGGATATCAATTCATCCTCTTCACCTTTCACTATTAGGTTAGGGTGCGATCGATACCTTCCATTTTTTCGAAGAGCAGCTTTCGAATGTTCGACGATGTACCAATCTTGGAGAAGATTATCTTCTGAAGATGCTCTGTCTTGTTTGAACAGTCCTATCCTACTCGTTCCTTCCAAAGCTCCAGGATTCACATTTTCCATCACGTTCGAATCAGCAAAAAATCGAGTACATCCTCGAATTTCATTTTTTATCAAAGTCAAAACGATGTTTAAACGCACTTCGGAGCCATCGAATCGCAAACCAACAAGTTTGGGCCACAGACTGATGGTTTTTTCCACCAATTCAAGATTTAGTTTCATTTTAGATTCTGCCAATTTATTGTTGATGAAAAATACTATCAGTTTGAGTTTCTCCTCGTCGGATAATTTTTTGTTGTTGTAAAATTTTTGAATTTCATTGACAACTGGTGATTCATTATTATCTAGCTGATTCAGAAAACTATATACAATGAATGAAATGATTTTATCATCAATTTCTTTTCCGGCATGGAATCGAAGAACTTCTCTTCTTACTTTAAAACATCTTAGAAGAAAATCGAAATCGTTTCGATATAATGATTGTTTACCTCTCACTGCCCGCAACACTTCACTTATTTTAAAAATAGATTTTCCGTTTATATCTATAAACAATGACGTAAAATCAAAAGTTATATTTTTAAGCTTATTGCTGCTAATTTCATTTCTGATGTCTTCTTCCCTTTTTGTCTCAAATTCTCTCAAAGATTCGTCCCATTTGATTAACTTTTCGTTATAATTTGCAAGCAAAGCGTAAATCTCCTTTTTAGTTTTTCCCGTGACATCAGTGAGTCTGTAAGTTTCTTGATTTGTCGTACAGAAAAGGAAACAGCCATACCATATAACTTTAGTCACCACAAAGTATACATTTCTTGCTGCTGATGGGTACACCTCGACAGGATTTAAAGCCGGATTATTAGCTTGAAATTGTTCTATTATATCATTGTGAGTGATAACATGAAAATAATCTTTAGTAAACTTTGACAGATGTATAAACAACTCCAAGGCATGTTTCAAACCTAAGTTCAGAGATCGAAAAAATGCTAAATGGGCAGCTGCATCACCTAGACATATAAAATTGGATTGGCTCCTCTTCTTGGCATATCCACAACTAATAACTATTTTTTTCACTTTAACGCTATTCAAATCAACACAGCATTCATCTACTAAAAGATTTCCTATAATTGAAGATATCGGATAAAAGATGCTATCTGACACTGATTCTAGCGAGTTGAATGGATTCAAAGGATTTTTGTTTATATCCGGATGATCTCTGTCAAAACTGCTGGCTAATCCACTGGTAATGAAAACCGGTATTGTCACATTCGTAAAACCATCCTTGTCTTTGTTTTTGCTGACCACTACTTCGGTGAGCTTCACCCCGGGGATATTTTTCATCACTTGGTACAAGGATGTATCATTTTTAATAATTGCTCTGAAATTAATGTACATAGCATTTTGGAGCGGTGTAGTCACAACATTGTTTTCGTCATTACCAAACATTCTTTTTCTTAAGCTGCTGTTTCGTCCTGTGCAGTCCAGTATCACAAGGTCAGAAGTTCTGTGTTCCGTCATCAATTCGTCGAAGCTTTTCACTTCCTTCAGGACGTAGTTAGCACCCAAGGATTTAGCTTCTGTGGTAAATCGTTCTTCCAGTTCTTTTATGAGAATCCTACTCTTCTGCGTCTGCAGGTGATCATAGAAGCTCTGGAAGAAATCACTGTTAATTCCTAAACGTGAAATCACGTGTTGCGTCTCTTTGAACAAGTCACTGTCTATCTTCAGATTGATATTTCGCGTGAATTCTTTTCGTTTTTCATACACTGTCACTGGGAGGTTTAATTGTCTACATAATACTGCCATGAAGGATCCAACTGGACCAGAACCCACGATGACGATATGCTTCATTTCATCTGTCTTCAAGACTTTTGGTATAAGTTTATTCTATAAGTTTTCAGAACCAACGAGAATGCAGAGGAAGCTTAACTCTTCGACTGTGTCTAGTTTGTTATTCAAAAATATTTGCAATAATGTTTTTATCAGTTAAGATAGGGAGGGATAGGTTTCGTTTATAACAAAGAGAACTAAGATAAGTCACCCATGCGGAAACTTTATCTTAAATTTTTGATAACTGAAGGCTCAACCCTTTTTGACTTGGAATCCAAGACATCTGGACTATCTTTTCTCTTTTCGAAGTTCATTTTCCTCAGTTTGCAAAAACAGTGTTTATTATTTATTTTATTCCTATTTTAAAGTTTAATATTATTGTTAATAATTCGGATATTTTTCGCCATGGAAAGAAATTAGAATTTTGAGTCCTTTTATTTTTTTTTGAATGGAAAAATTAAATTTTATGTATTTATCCGTTAGCCAGGCGCCAGCGAAAAATCGCCAAAGAAATTTGGTGGAATTTTAATTTGTTTGGCGATTTTTCGCTTTAAAATCGGCTAACGTTTGATATAAATCTACACAGTTGTGTAAAGATCGGGGATCAAATTTCATTCGTCTAGCTATATTTTCGCGAATAGACTGATGCCGATCATACAGTCATCATTCCATAAATGTGTTTTTCAGATTGAAGCGGGATGATTCATTAAAATTTTATAATCGAATTTTTTGACAAACATAATACTTTGTGTAGATCATATGCGATAAATTCAATGTACTAACATTTTGATTCCATGGCCAGTGGCGGATTTGGAGTTTCAGAGGCCTGAGGCGCAATTCAATTTGAGGCCCCCTTCCTTTCCAGTTATATTTATAGTATGCACTCTCTATATATTTTTCACTGTTAAGCTCTGTAGCCGATTTTTTGTGTTAAAAAAAAGGGGACGAGGAATTTAGGTACATAAAACTGAAAATTAAAATCAATTTTTCATTCTATTTGGCAGTATTTAAAAGGATGATGAAGTTCAGGGTGTGTTATAAGTCTGTTCTTTAAAAAGTAGGTGCTATTTTGTTCCATAGTTGCGCAATACTTTTAAGAGATTCATGCCTAAAATTTCATTATGTACTAAATCAATTATTATAGAATAGAGCTGTTTTTCTATTTTGGGAATAAAAATATTTTGGTTTTGTTTTAAAACGTTATCAGAATCAGCTGATATTTTATTTTGTTGTTTAAAATTGCAAGTTGTTGATTCTTCTGTTCCATTCTCAGATCGCTCATTAATTTCTTCGAATTCGCATTTTGCTTCGGCCCACTCTATGGCTTTTTCTTGAGCTTTTTCGGTCTTAATTTGTTCATCTGGCTGTTTAAGTTTGCATTAAATTCCATTTCTCTCGTCAATTTCTTCGAATTCATTTTCGACTTCAGCTAGTTCGGTGATTTTTTCTTGTGCTCATTTTGTTTCAGTACGCTCATTTATCTTTTCAAATACGCATTCTTGTTCAACTCGCTCATTAATTTTTTTTAGAATTCATATTCTACTTCAGCTTGCACAACGCTTTTTCATGTAAATATTCAATTTCAATCTGCTCATTGATTCTTTTAAGTACATATGCTTATCAAGTTGCTCAACTGCTATTTCTATCTCATTTTCCATTTTAGCTCGTTTTTCAAACGTTATAATACATTTATAGAGTAAATTTTTATGCCATTTTGCGGGTTTTTTTTTTTTTTTTTCCTTTTGCGATTTGAACATCCCGATTTAAACTTTCTTTTCTGTAGCATGGCTAAAACATAAAAAAAAATTAGTCACATAAAAAATATTAGCTGGATTTTTGACGATTTTTCCGAGTTGAAAATCCTCCCCCCCCCCCTCAGTTAAGAGGTGAAAGTAACCAGTTTATTTTATCTTTTTGAGCTGTACCAATGTCTAACGATTCGTATAGTAAACGAGCCCTGTTTTTTAACCTTCAAATGTGCCAAAAAATATAAAGCCACGATTACAATATTTTCAAAAATGTGAAAAATTATTAAAAAATTATATGCTTACCAATCTTCACATTGATCAAATGTTAAACACAGAAATGAATTCCTTTCCACAACACAAATCAAAGTCAATATTTTTTAAACGTGAACTACTAAATTGCTAACAGGATGTTTTGGCGAAACTAACCTCCTTGAGCAAAGATTTTCTAACCAAGGTCGCTAACTAAAATGCGTCCTATTTCCTATTATACAAACACGTTCATTGTCTTGAGAGCCATTCCTGAACTTCATAGGGTCCGAGTGTGTAGGACGGTGTAATATGCTATCTCTTTAGTTTCGTACAAGATAAAAGATGTAAAATCTCTCCCCTCCTCCTGGTCGCTAACTCTCTCATTCTCAGAATAGATTTTTCAATGGTACTGATACTGCATCATTTTTTGATTCTGATAGATGAACCGAGAGTGGTAATAAAGTGTAAAAAATAAAAGACATTATTAAAAAAATATGCACGTTTTTAATATTTAAATTATTATTTTACAACTACATTTTGAGGCCCCTTAATTTAAGAGTCCCGAGGCACGCGCCTCATACGCCTATTTGGAAATCTGCCTCTGTCCACGGTGCTCCTTAAGATTAATGCTCTAGCCTGGAGGTTAAGAACTTTGCATTCATGCACTCCTTGACTCATTCCTCAAATTGGTATCATCTATATCTCGTTCGCACATCATCTCACGCTATTAAATTTTGTTTACATCTGGCCAAATATGCAATTCTTGTTGCAATTCAAATATAGTTGGATAGTAAATTGGAAAAAAATATATAATATTTTTGTTTGTAAATTTTAAATAATTTTAAAATATATTTTATTTATTATGGCAATTTGATAGGGTTAGTATTTTTTTTAATTGTTAATCTTCATTTTTTAATACCTAGATTTGTTAAGGTTCATATACTATTTCGACAATTTTGTTATACCTAATTTCTTTATACTTGTTGTCTTCCAACACTTTATCACTTTTACAAAGGTAAAGTAAGGCGTAGATCATAAACTGTAGATAATATTATCAATGTTCCAAAAAAAAAGGGTAATCCCCTTTTCTACAAAGGGAAATTACCGTTTTTCCGTTCAGATTTTGCTGCAACATAAAATTCATCGTGCCAAACACTTCAAATATACGATAAGATATACAAGCTTCTAGTAAAAATACACCTTTCTCTTTTTTATTGGTTTTCGATATATTTTGAAACTATAGATAGAGGTCATTTTTGAATCTGCATACCTCCAATGAAATGAACGATAAATTTTCATCATAATGATAAATAATATAATGGTAGTTGGGTTTTTTTCAATGGAATGATTTTTGAAAATACAATCAAAGAATATTTACAGTTTTGAATGAACCATTTTCTTTCTAAAGATTTCGAAATGATATTGAAATACAAGATTTTTGTTTTGCCTTCATATTTAATGAGAAATCATGTTGTGTAACGTCAAGTATGTACCAGCGGTCACTTGAATACTCATTAAGTTCTCTCTGAATAAAAATGAATGAGAACAAATTTTATCCTGTCTTAATATTTCATTAATTTTGACATCTTCTTGATATTTCATGGAAGAGGAATGGCAACATACTAACTGTATTTAACTTGACGAATTGTGAAAAAGCCAGCAGAAGTATTAATTGATAAAAAGCATTTAAAGAATAAATCTAGTGCTGTGGTATGTATTAACTGCATTCAAGCGGTGAATAGCCAAAGATCACACATTATTTGGCTTTTCCTTTACTATCGCTTCGTCACTATTAGTTTAGTTTAATTTCATTAATGTCCCTTTTAAAGCAAACTAGGATTATTTTGGGACTCGTAAACTTTGAACTGTTTTCAGACGACGAGGACTACATCTGAGCTAGCGTCCTCTCTCCAAATTTCCACACCATCACAATGGGTGTGGTGTGGAATAAATGTATTTTTGTATTAATAACCGCATTCTATTATTACGCAGCGGGGTCATCTGTGACCCGGTAAGTCAGCAAGGTCTCAGGTTCATAACTGAAGCGTTTCAGATAGGAGACCCTTCCATCGAAATACTGTCGTTTAATCAGGCCTAGAGCACATTAAATCCGTCGGACCAAACGTACTCCTATTGGTGTGATGTAGAAATTTGGAGAGAGGGTGCCAGCTCAGATGTCGTCTTCGTCTTCTGAAAACGTTAAATTACGAGATCTGTCCAATAATAATCTTAGTATTGCTTTAAAAGGGGCGTTAATGTAATTAAAATAAACTAATAGTTACGCAACGATAATAACAGAAAACCCTAATAATGTGCGATTTTTGACTATTGCGATGAATATACAAGTACCAGAGCACCAGATTTGCTCTTTGAATGCTTTTTTTCCCCAACCGATTGAGACTAAACTTGACACAGAACTACAAGTGTAATAAATATCTTATCAAATTTCATTCATCGTCATTTAGCTTACACTTTGTCAGATCGACAAACGACCAACTTTTAGATGGAGTTGATTTTATATTTGGAAGGTATCTTCATTTTAGATGTTAAATAGCTTCGAATCATCAATCTGTTCTAAATTCTATAAATCTAGCTCTCTTCATTTTGTAGCTATCATGCTCACTTCTGACACACAGACTTCCTCGGAATAGATTTTAAAAAAATTCAATAGAAAACTACAAGTTAAACTTAAAGATTATTTATCAAATTTCATCTAACCCAAAATATTTTTGAGCTATTATGTTCATAAACAAGATATAATTCTAAAAATATATCTTTCGGATTCAGGGAGATTTGGAACGTGGAGATTCGTACAAACTCTCGAGATCGGATATTTTAATGATTACAATATACAAGAAAGTATACCGATTGTCAAATATATATATAAGTCCCTTTGTATACCTGAAAATATAGATACGTGATGGATATCAGTTGATAAAAAAATAATTTTTCAGCTCTGTATTAAGAATTAAAAGTTATTCATTCAATGTCTACTATTAGCTCACACACCCTATATATATTTGGTTCGAATTTTCAATCTTTAATAAAATACTTTTTATTCATCCACTCAAGTTCAAATACATTTTTTTAAAACTTCTACTGGATGATACTTGTTATAACAGTTTCATATATTAATTTATTAATGTTTTTATTAATTCATTAAACACTTTTTTCGCCAAAAATTTTCCTTTTCCCACCATCAAATAAGTAACGAATTCAGTTTGTTTTTTCCTCACACTAATGAGGTTAGGCTTAACGTGTTTTCGGTCGATTATTTTAAACGATTCTGTGTATTTTCTTAGTGCTTGATGCATTTAAAATTAAACATTGCTAATCAATCGATTTTTCCGCTTCATTTTGAAGTCTTTCGGATTAAAATAATACAGAATAAAGAAAATTAGATATTTCGAATTTGTATTGCATTACCCCAACTGATGTAGAAAAATCACGCATTTTACTTTGCTATAATTGGCTTTGATTCTCCAATTGTTGTTGAAAATTCAACGCTAGTATAATTTTTTGATCAATTATTTATAGTATTTGTAATAGTTAGGCCGGAATAGTACTAGAATGGTCATTATGGCGTTCAATTCGTATCTCTTGGGTTGTGAGTTCAAACACCATACATAGAAAGGAGAATGGAAAATCGCCAGGAAATTCGCTTTCTATTTTGCCGCTTAATATTGTGATTCTGTCATTGTTATATAAATTATAATTATTTAATAAAAAGTAACTAAAATAAAAAAATTTCTTTGTTAACCTAAGTAGGAATTGATTTTAAAGAATTGTTTTTTATGTTTCTTATTTTTCTACTTATTTTCGAATGTAGTTTTTATCGAGGGAAGCAATAGAAAATATTTTTTTTCTGCCAGTTAAAAATTATTAATACCATCTACAACAGTTTTCTTCCAAACTTATAACAATTTTCTTTGGACCAATTTCATTTAAATAGCAATGAACTAAATTTTCGAATGCATTTTTAAATTTAATAAATTGTATTTGGCAGAGGGTTTTTCCACCGGTTATTCCGACATTGAATCAGCAATACTCAGACATGAGTCATACATTTTTTCATGTTTATTTATTTATTTATTCATTACCGTTTCTGATATTTTTGTTTCAGCCCGAAACAGGTGTATTTTATCGGAATATTGATTGCTTTTAAATTACTTATGCTTTCCATTTCATTAAAAGAATCGATAGCCATGCATTATTTTCCTTCTTAATAATAGCCTCGAAAACTCTTTTGTTTTTCAAAGGATTGCTCAGTTTCGTGTAATAATATTTTTTTATGGAATAGCAAAAAAATTCCCTAATATATATATAATCATTTTAATAATTTTGAAAATCATTTTAAACACCAGTTTGAGATAGTTTTTAAGGCTATTTTTATTTTAATTCAGTTCTTAATCCTTAATATTATGTATTATTCATTCATTAGCTATTTTGTTGGTAAGAAAACTTTGCCCACGTTTATCAGTTTTGTTTACCTTTTTTAAAAAACAAATAATATTTAAAAAAATTAAGTCGAATCCTAACTAGGCCTGCAAATTAAAATTGTATTTTAGTTACTTTTTATTGAATAATTACAATTAATATAAATAATTTATCAAAAAATTATGTTTAGACAAAACAAAATCAAGTCCGTATTCGTTGAAATTAAATTAGAATACACTGCGCAGGCGTAAATTTTCAACGTCAATTAGGGTAACTCAATCAAGAATTTTCAACTCAAGAATTTTCTACACCAGTTGGGATAACGCAATAAAGAAATTTTTAATTTTCTTTATTCTATATTATTTTAATTCAAAAGTACTTCAAAACGAATCCAAAAAAATTGATAAATTAAAAATAATTTTTAGCGCATAAAATAAACAAAAATAACAAAATCGTTGGAAATAAGAAAATAAACAAAATCGTTGGAAATAATCGGCCGAAAATAAGTTAAGCCTAGCCTCATTAGTGTGAGGAAAAAACAAACTGAATTTGTTACTTATTTGGTGGTGGGAAAATGAAAAATTTTCCCGAGAAAGTTAGTGTTTAATGAATTAATAAAAAATAACCAAAGTAATGAGGTAATATATGAAAAAAACTATTAACATCCAGTGTCATTCTCTACAAATTTTAAAAAAATGTTTTTGAACTTGAGTAAAAGAATAAAAAGTATTTTAATTATGATTGAAAATTTTATCAAGATATTTATAACACACACATATACAGGGTGTCCCAAAAAGATTGAAACGCGCTTTAATTCTTTAACCGTTAGAGATAAGTAGGTGATGTAATTTGAAAAATTATTCAAAATAAGATAGGAAAGAAGATTACATTAAAAAAAATCCATCTATGAATTTTAAAAAGTTACACCTTTTAAATTTTTAAACAACCCCTCTATGTAAATTTGATCAATTAGAAAGTGTTTCCTTTCCATCTCAGAAGACCATTAAAAAAAACTGCATAACTGTGTCTTTAAAATTGAGTGAGTTATGTTTAATTGAAAATTGAAAGCTGTTTTTAGAGACCATATACCAAAATGGAAATGTAAATTTGCAACAAATTATAAACGCATAAATTTTTTTATATTATTTATAAAACACATTTTTGCGTATTTACGGTGGATTCACGATATAGTTACAGAATTGTCTTTTGTTTTAATCTTATCAGGGGCAAGTAATTTTATGCCATGCATTCTAAATTTACATTAGAAATTTTATAAGATTTCGTTGAAAATCAATAAAAGCCATTTGACAGATTTGTATAGCAAAATTTATAAAAAAGAAAAATACTGTTAAATTAGTCTGGTAGAATTTTAATTGTTTTCAAATTCATCACATTTTTGTCAAACTGACATTCTAACAAATTAACTGCCAGACGATTTTTGCCTTTTATTTAACTGGAATTTAGCCGCTTCTAATAAGTGTATATTAAAGGTTTTTTTATTATTTATTTTTAAGTTACATAAAGAAATGCAGACGATTATTTTTCAATTTACTTATTTAGTTCCAATATTATTTCTTTTCTGTACAACTCAACCAAGATTTCCTCGTGCATATAAAGTTTAGAAATCATTCAGCGATGTTGAGTTTCATATTGTCGAAGTAAAAATACTGTAACTAATTTTGCATTATGGTTCTTTTAACAAATGACGAACTATTTGAACTAGCAATGATTTATTCTATTTGCAATAGAAATAATGCAGAAACTGTTCGGGAATTTGGATGGCGATATCCCTATTTACCTGAAATTCCACGTACATTTGTTTATCGGATGATGAGAAGATTGAGAACTTCCGGTTCATTTAATCCAAGACCTGGCCCTGGTAGAAATATCTTGTACAATGAAGACCAAGAAATAGATATTATTGCATATTTTTCTTCCAACCCACGATCAAGCATTCGAAAAGCAAGTGCAATTACAGGATTACCTAGGACGTCAATCTATAGAATACTTGAAAAACACAATTGGCATCCATTTTTTATTCATGGACTTCAAGCACTCCATCCCTCTGATTTTAACCGAAGTGTAGCATTCTCCAGTTGGTTAAAATCCAACAGGACACAGATTCAAACTTTGTCAAGAACATTATGTGGACTGATTGTTTGTTTACGGAAAATGGACACATAAATGCACACAACGATCATTATTGGAATGATACAAAACCATTTTTTGTGCAAGAACTACATCACCAGAGAAAGTTTTCTCTGTCCGTATGGTTCGGAATTTGGAACGGAAAACTGATTGGTCCAGTGTTTTATGAAGGAACACTTACAGCTATAAAATATTTGCAACTTATTTTAAATAGCATAGTAACAGATACTTTGGAGACGACACCATTGTCGTTAGTAAAAAAAAGGTATTTTCAACAAGACGGACACCTGCACACAAGGCAACAAACTGACTCAATAACAGTGGATTGGTCTGAATGGACCCACAGAATTGCCCTCCAGATCTCCTGATTTAAATCCACTCGATTTTTATTTTTGGGGTCGGCTTCGAACGCTAGTTTATAATACTCGCCCCCTAAATGTAACTGATCTTAAACAAAAGATAATTAATGCATGCAATAATATTACAGGAGGAGAACTCCAAAATATTTACAGGAGCATTATTAGAAGAGCCCAATTATGTATTGGTGTTGATGGAAAACATTTTGAGAATGGTTTATGATTCGTGTGTTTTTAAATGTATTTTCGTTTTATTTATTATTATTTTTTATGTTACACTTCTTACAATCTTATGTTGTCAAAACTGTTTAACTCCATCAATAAGGACTTTATTTAAATACCATTTTGGATTTCTTATTATCTTTTTTGATCGAAGAATTTCTATTATCATTTGGATATGGTCCCCATTTTCACAGACGAAAAAATCTTTTAATTGGTATGGAAAGGTGACATTAAATCAATTTTTTTCTGTGTTATTAATCAAAATTTTTTAAAGACACAGTTATGTAGTTTTTTTAATGGTCTTCTGGGATGGAAAGGAAACACTTTCTAATTGACCAAATTTGCATAGAGGGGTTGTATAAAAATAAAAAAATGTAACTTTTTTAAATTCATAGGTGGATTTTTTTTTCTTAATGTAATCTTCTTTCCTATCTTATTTTGAACATTTTTTCAAATTACATCACCTACTTATCTCTAACGGTTAAAGAATTAAAGCGCGTTTCAATCTTTTTGGGACACCCTGTATATAAGGAGAGCGTGAACTAATAGTAGGAATTGAAAATGTAAAAGTAAAGTATATATGCTTTTATGTAATTCAACTTCAAAGCTTTTATTTTCAATTTCATAAAATTTGGAATCCTCATATCATAACTAATAAAATTAGTTGATTAAGGAAGGGGAATCCGTTTATGCAACTTTCAAATAAACGGAATTTTACGTCTCATTATTTGCACGCATTTATTTGAAAATTGATTGCCTTTCCATTCTAGTGCATGCAACTTAAAACTGGAATTTGGGAAAAAAGAGTGGAGTTTCTTGAATATTACAGGGAGTTATGAGAGTTTTTAAAAAAACCTTTTAAGTGCTATTGTGAAAACAAAATGAACTGAAAATTAAATTACTGAAAATCGAAAAGCATATCATTTGAGAAAAAAGAATTGTGGGAAATTCTTTATTCCCACAATTCCACATATTTATTTTAAAAAAAAAAAACTTTTTTCTTTCTTGTAGAAGTTGTTACATGAACTAACTTAAAGTTGTACATCAGCTTTTAAAAAGAAAATATTTTTTTTATGTTTGAGAAAATATTTTGTATACATTCTTTAAAAGCCAATGTATTGATACACAAAATTTAAATGAAATCAAAATTAAATTTGATGATCTGATAGTAATGCCTAACAAAGAGAAAGATGTCCGCTATCTATATACTTCACAGTTAAAAAAGAAAGCAAAATTTGTTCTTAGAAAATGCTAAGACAAAAAAAAAAAAAAGAGGTTAAAATGAAATCTGCTATACATATTTCAAAGCATCATGTCAGAACATAATTTCTTGAACGGCCGAGTACCACGTGCTCGTGCAAGTTAAATTATATTGTTATTCATTTTCATTGTTTCATTGAATGAGTCACTTTAGTATTGCAAACGATCCAAAAAAAACTTTTTCTCGCATTCATTGTTTAAAAAAATGTCGCATTTCATATTTATTTCTTTTCATGTAATCACGTGCTCAAAATGACATTTTTAGGCTTTATTTCCTGTAGTCATTCACTTATTTTTTTAAATCGGAGCTTTTGTAAATGCAATTTCAACGCGTTATTAATAGTTGACTTTTTGAGATGCTTGTGCAGGTAATAAAATTTTTATTTTTCGCCTACGGATTTTTGTTGAAGCCAAAAACCTCAACCGAAAAAAAACATCATGTTCTGACAAAAAAAAAAAAAAAAAAATCTTGTTGACATGTTTCCCATATAGGTATAAGTAAAGTAACATTTTTTGAGCACTTGAAACGCTGGATGCTAATGTTCTAAAATACTAGAAATAATTCTTTTTATTATTTTTAATCCAGTTATCTAAGTGGGCTATACAACAAATCATTATTAAAACATGATAAATGACGTTTCAATGACCCTTTCCTTAAAAATAACCAAAATAAAGAAAATAACGATCCAAGCCGATTTATAATATGAATTAATGATGATGAATAATAATGAAATGAATAAAAAATTTGGAATTTTTTATTCGGAATTTATTTTATAAAACATTTCGGAAAAATAAATAAATTTCAATTATCAAGAACAGTATTTTCTTGGTAATTTTTCTTTGCGATTCGTGCATTTCAGTTTCAATCTTTTAATTTAATATAAAGAG
The DNA here is from genome assembly GCA_026289955.1 of Argiope argentata. NCBI lineage: Eukaryota > Metazoa > Arthropoda > Arachnida > Araneae > Araneidae > Argiope > Argiope argentata. The sequence goes on from JAOUZG010040215.1 coordinate 3,399,379, forward strand.
TACAGTTACTAAAATCATTTGATGGATATACTGGAAATTTAGTCCAATAAGTTAAATAATATAAGACGTAGGGCCCGATTTAGCTTAATTGGGGCCAGGATCAAAAACTTCTTTGGAGCCCCCTTTGCTTTACTACTTTAATAAGTAAGATCATCCATTAAAGAAAGAAACGTAAAATAAAATTTTTATTCGATTTGGGGGTCCTATTTGTGTGGGGCCCGGGGCAACTGCCCTGTATGCCCCTGCCTTAGTCAGGCCCTGATAAGACGGAATTTCATTCCAAAAATATTTCAGAATGCACGTAGCATGGGCAATAAACATTCAATCTAGATTTACATCAAAACAGCACTTCTAGAAAGTATGAATCAGAAAGCAATTCACTGTTAAATAACTGTAATCAAAATCAATTGTTCACCTTTAACTTTCACATTTTTAAATAGAATTCCACTGTAAAAATCAAATCACTCGTTTCAGTATCTTGGTTTACATAAATTTTAAGATAACTCTTGACGTCATATGGAATTTGTTAGAAGAAACTACAGATTTTGGTTCCCAATAGAAATAGGGCTAAAATTCTTTTTCATTCCAGAACATTCATTTTCTTTTATCAATCTCTGTAAATTTTTCGTTCCAAAGATAAAGCGAATATGGGTGAGAAATTGTTTTATAGATTCATAACAATATAAGTTAAAACAACGCTAAACAGTCTGAATAGCAATATTAATATTTTTATATACACTCTTGACGTTTTGGGTCATAGTGTGTCAAAAAAATTGAGCAACAAAGATATGTTAGTCTGTAAAATTTTAGGCCTATTTATTCTTCCCAAAGGGGCGCTTAATGGAAAGATGATGCTCTTTATTTACAATTTGTTAAATAATTTTTAAAATCATAATAAATCAAATTAGGAGAAAATGATATATAAGAAATATAAAACGTGAAAATTTGTGTTTTTAGAAGACCCCGTTAATCGAATATATAACAATATCTGGATCTCTCGGTCAATTTGTCCTACAGAAAGCACATAATTTTTAAAGGATAATTTTGATACACTCTGATAAATAAATAACCAATAAAGAAAAATTGCAAATCGAAGGCTCAACTCAAAATCGTGAGTAATGATATTCATTTTCATACTCGAATTAAAGATTAAGAAAAATTCATTTTGACTCAAAATTATAATTTGTTTCTATCAATTTCGATTTCTTTAGTTGAACTTCGAACTGTTCTAAGATTAAGGAAAGCGAATGACAGTTTATTTTGCTTTTAAACTTCTTATTCTTAAGTTAAATATAGCATAAGGAATAGCTAATACCAAAATTAATAAAACTGATTCGAATAATAAAAAAGTCATAATTGCGGGCCTAACAAACACCGTTTCTTAACTGTATGCCTGAGAATTATATGAAAATTATTCTACAATTTTTTTTTTGTTCCAAAGAAAATGTTTTGATAAAATTGTGATGCCATCAATTACCATAATGATTATCAAATTAATTATGTTTTCTAAATAATGAAAAATGAGCTGTTCCATTCAAAAAAGGGTATAGACACTATAAAAATAAAGATCTGCCTATTCTTGAATTACCATTCATTTGTATTTGCATTATTTCTAAATAATAAATCCTTTTTTCACTTTGGAAATTCAAAAATTGCATCGACTGAGCCACCATGGCAACTTTTGTTATCAGAGAGAGAGAGAGAGAAAGAAAAAAAAGAAGTCTTTTCTGATGCGTTTGTAGTCTGAACAGGTATTCGTTCCTTTGAGTAAAGATATTTTAAGCTAATTGGTAAAAGAATTTCAATTCTAGAAGATATCTTTTGGTTCAGATATGATCCAGATTTCACATCAAATGATCTTTCCAATATTTGCCATTTTATCTAATGTGTATTCTTAAGTTTTCTACATTCATTGGTATGCAAAAATATTTCGTTTCATTGAATTTAATTAATTCCTTCCGTATTAATTCTTGTTAAGGTTATATCTGTTTACGTTAAGGCCAATATTTTTTCCCAAAAATTATATAAATTTGTGGAATCAAGCTAATATACACAAAAAACAGTAAATGAATGATAATCTTAAGTTAATATGAATTTACATATGCAATAAAAAATTATTTGTTTTTGTAGAATCAGAAGCTGTATTAAAACTTTGGTAAAAAATTTTTTTAGTTTATTATTTTTCTGTTCAAAAGTTGATAGTTAAAGTGTTAGAAAATTTATCTTTAATGCAATCTAAAACCTTTCAGGAAATTTGCTTTAGAAAATTATTATTTATTGTTAGGGTTGCATTTAAGTAATGGAATTCATCTATTGAGATTAATCCCAAAGAGGAAATCTGCTTTGAGTGAAATTAGATGCGAAATTTTTTCCCTCTCCGTTTTTTAAATCTGAAAAGACAATTGTGAAGTTGCGGTTGTCACACGTCTCATAAGATGCCTGGAATTTCAATGAAAATTATTCGAGGGATTGAACAAGAATAATATATATGCATGAATGAAATATTATTTCATTGAAGGAGAAGAGGACGTAAAGTTAGTCTTTTAAACAATTTTTTATCTTCCTTGATGTCAGGAAAGAAATTCACCATCAGTGTTTCTTTATAAGCACCACGATCTGGCGGGAGACGAAGCCTGAAAAAGAAGACAGAGCAATGAAAAGAATTCCTGTTGAAATGTACTGGTTCAGAGGTGATCGTTTTCTATTCCAGATCTAAATAACGATCTATGGATGAATGAATGATGTCCACCTCGTAAAAAGGGTTTGTGACGTGTATGAGCTAGAGGTCAGAATTCTACCCTCGGGTGCTCAGGGATCCATACCCTCAGAAGTTACTGCATCTTTCCTTCCTCTGTAAAGCGGAACACGAGAACAATAACAACATAATGTTTAAATTAAGCTCGTAAGTGAAAGTGTTGCTTAGCATTAGGAAAAAGTTTAAACATTCTTTTCGTATTTATTTTAATATTATGCTTATGTCTCTTTCATTGATTTATAAAAAGAAATTAAAAAAGTAAAGCATTTATATGCTTGAATTATTTAGACGTGAAGGTATACAAGAATATTTTTTGCATATAATATATTTGTATACTGATTTATTAAGTGACTACTTAGTTTTTGATAGATTGTCATAAATTGCGTATTAGGATGCTCAAAATATTTTCTTGTTTTGATATGAAATGAATAAACGAAACTTGTTGTTTCAAGATCTATTGTATTATATACTAGCAGTACAAGCACGACGTTGCTAGTGGCTTAGCATCCAAGAAGAAAATAAGCTTTAAATTTAAGTCTAGCCTCCACCCGATATTATATTTGTATGTTACGCAACGTCAAACGAACATAAAAATATGTTTAGAAATTATCAAAAATAGTTATAAAATTTTTTTACAGCACACATTCAGAAATATTTAGACTTTTACAAAGGTCAAAACATGATATGTCCGTAGTCAAAACACAGGTGGTCATTTCGAGGTTGGACTTAATTCGTTTCGCCATAATGGGATTTGAACAGCTGTTTAAAATCAGACATAAACAAAGAAATATATCACATATGCATACCACAGCTCTTGCTATTTGTACATGCAAGGTTTGTAGTTTTCGCGCATGCGCGAGTAAATTAAAATCGCAATTATAAAGCTCCCCTTTTTATTTTAATATGATTTTGATGTAATAAAACATTTCCTAATAAATCCTCTACCAAATGTTATGAAGATCTCCAATATCCGTTAACTATTTTCCGAGTTTTTGTGGTTTCAGCATATAGACTCTTTCAGAAGACTTCATTTTATGCTATATATAGATGAATAATACATTAAATCAAATTACATATAATAAACAATTGTAATATTGAGATTTTAAGGAAATCTCAATATTCCTTTATCCCAAATTCTTGATGTTTGCTTGCAAAATATTCCTCGGGTTGGTTTTTATTTTGTTTAAGAATTAGTACCGTTTATCCTGAAGAAAATTTTTTAATGACAGGAACAATTAATAATCTGATGGACTAAAAATACGAAAGAATGTCTCATCATTATTTCGTATGACAGCTTTTTTCTTACAATTAATACAACATGTTATATTGCATTGTCGTGCTGAAAAGTGAAGCCTCCTTGACTAGTAAATTCTGTCCTTTTTTTTTTCTGTTGAGACTGCTTTCATTTTATTAAGCTGCTTGGAGTACTTAACAGAATTTATTTTGAAAAAGAAGCTGGTAGTAAACCACATTTTTCTGTTTCCACCAAATGGCCGAAAGAGTTTTTTACTAGAGAAATCCAAACTTCGCGTCTGATTTCCTTCGATCAGATTTTTTATTGTAGAATTTGAGATAAAATTCTTTTCTTACTTTAAGTGATAACCCCTTTAAAAAAGATATATTTTATATCACTGAAGATTTAAATTGCACATATATATGGCACATAAATCCGGTCTCTGGAGCTCAATCTTCACATCAACTGAGATATTCCATTCTGATTAGATGCCTGGGAACTGTTATATTGGAAATTTCATTTCCATCCACTATCTCACGTGCTCTATATCGTGGATTTTCAGCGAGAGCGACCTTTATAACGACAGCAGCCATCATTACTGGCCCCCCACACAGTCTTCATCTATCAAGTCAATTGGTAGCTCTTAACTATTAAATCATCTGGAAACAATTGTAATAGTCTTATAATCTTCCCTGTACACAATTCAAATATTATTTGCAGTAACGTTATACTATTACCTTTTTATATAATTTGGATGACACAGAATTTTTTTAAAAGAAAAAACGACTATTATGTCACCAATGAAACGAACTAAAAGAACTACGATATGGAACGATAGAAGCTGAATCCAAAAAAAATTAGTTGCTAACTCTGTGTATAACATAGTTTGAAACAAACGATTTTAATGCTGCTTTTCATTGGTTGTAAACATCATAGTACTGATACTAAATGGAATTCGTTTGTGCGTCGAATATTAAAATCACAACATTTGATGTTATTATATGCAGAAATGGATTAAGACATTTTACGGCCTGTGGCTGTATAACTTTATGAGGTCCCTATTTTAATAAATTGATAAATTTAGTAGCAATTTTCAATACACTTTTTTACTTAATTAATATACTGCCGATACATTTTAGGTTAACTTTAATTTATTTTAAAATCTTTATTTTTTTAAAGATTTTTTTCTTTAAAAGTTTTAAGTTTTCAAAGAAATTTGCTCAGTGTTCCTGCCCTCTTTCCAAATCTTTGTGAAGATTCGATATATCGTTTTAGTAATGTATGCATAAGACGTAGTATAAGTTCCTTTAATGGGTAGCAATAAAATATATATGAAGTTTATTTTATTTTATTTTAGTTATAATAACATCCAGTTGTAAAGCAACACTAGGCATATTTTTGGACATTACCTCATAATTTTGAACCACTGTCGGATGACAAGACAACACCTGAACTGGCATCCCCCTCTCCACTTCACACCACACCAGTCGGAGGACGTTTCACACTGACAGATTTAACGTGTAACTGATTTCCTTACACGATGGCTCCTCAGTAGAATGGGGTTGTTGCGAACGGAGAGAGGAAAAACCGTCCGAGAGGCGGCGCTGTTTTGAAATGACGTAACTATGTAACTATGTATGTGTAAAATTTCTGTTCTTGTTTCAATCAGTTAGATTCTGTTTTTAGTCAGTGTAACATGTAGTTGAATATTTCACGGTTTCTGAAGTTGATTAAAAGTGTGTGTTATGAAACAAATTGGACTTATTTTTTTCGAACCCAATACACCCAGCATCGGGTAGATGCACCCTGCATATCACGAATGAATTTATTCTGGTTATGATTTAACATAAATTAATGGTACCCTCGGCGGGACCGGGTGTATTGGATTTTAACGGAAAGCTGTTTGGAGCTTTAAAGTAAATATTTTTGAACTGATTTGAAACCGTTGAATTTTTCGTAATGGATCTGAAGACGTTAAAATTAAAAAGAAAAGGGCTCAGAATGGCGTTTACGCTCTGTGCTAACAAAGTTGAAGCCGAATTGAAAGAAGCGAGTGAATCAGTTTCGCTTTCGGTTCTGAAGATGCAGCTTGCGGATAAATTCCAGCGCCTTGATGTATCTCAAACTGAAATATTTGAACTCTTATTAGTGCAAGAAGATGGCGAAAGCCTATTTGCGAAAGATTTAGAAGAATCTGATGTATACAGAGATCGATATTTGGAACTTTGTACACGAATCGAAGCACAGCTGCAACCTGTTCCTGAACCCGTATTATGTGAACCAGCACGAAAATTTAAATTACCAACAATTGAATTGAAGAAATTTAATGGAGAACCAAAAGAATTTCTGTCTTTCTGGAGTCAATTCAAGAAAATTCACGAAGATAACTCCATTGCTGATGAAGACAAATTTCAGTATCTTCTACAGTCAGTAGAAACCAATTCGAAAGCAGAACGATTGGTTCTCAGTTTTCCAGCCACTGCTGTGAACTATCCGAAAGTAATAGAACAATTGAAGGAACGCTTTGGGCGTGATGATCTACTGGTTCAAGTTTATGTGCGAGATATGTTATATCTCGTTATGAAAAATGCCGTTAAAGGACGAGTCAAGGCCGACTTAACGTCGCTGTATGACGAACTCGAGGGAAAATTAAGGGCCTTAGAAAGCCTGGGAAGAACTCAGGAGAAATACGGAGACTTTTTAATCCCATTAGTAGAAAGTTGCCTTCCCGAAGAGGTGTTGATCGCGTGGGAGCGAAGCAGAAACCAAGAGCTACCGGACACCAAAAGCTGTCGTTCCTTGGAACATTTAATGACTTTCCTACGCAAAGAGGTGCAAGGCGAAGAAATGGTGTCGCTTGCACGAAGTGGATTCATTTCAAAAGAACCCCACTATAATTTAAAAAAGGATACTTCTCTTGTTAAGGTAAATCGCGATCTTGCTACCGCCTCTGCCCTTGTAAGCCTGGATTCTGGTAAGCGTTTTCTTAATTGTATCTTTTGCGATAAAAGCCATCCTAGTGAAAAATGCTTTGCTGCTAGGAAAATGTCACTGGATGAGAAACGGAAAGTTTTAATTAAAAAGGGTGCATATTTTTCTTGTTTAAAAAAAGGTAGTCATTTAAGTAAATTCTGTAAATTTAATCATAAGTTAAATTGTTCTTTGTGCAATAATAATTCTCATTTTGAAATAATGTGTCCAAAACATGAAAAAGAAATTGTTTGTAAAACAGAGAATTCTCTCTCTAATTGCTGCAGAAGCGAACGTGTGTTTTTACAAACACTTTGCGTGGTTATTCGATGCCAAGGTCATGAGAAAAGAATTCGTGCGTTATTAGACTCCGCGAGCCAAAGTAGTTACATTAGCGAAAAGCTAATAAATCTGTTTAATTTAACTCCTCTTAGAAGAGAAACAGTGATTCATGCGCTATTTGGGGGGGGAGGAAACGGAACCGAAAGAACATAGAGTGTTTTCTATTGAAGTGAGCGATTTAAATAAGACTTATTCTTGTGGTTTTGAAGTTCTTTCAGAAAAAAAGAAATGTGGATTAATTCCTAAAATTATTGATAAGAAAGTTTTGACTGATTTAAGAGAAAGAAAAATAACTTTGTCAGATTCTTTTTGTGAGGAAGCGGAAATCGATCTTTTAATTGGGGCTGATGTAATGGGAAAATTATTAACAGAAAATATTGCAGAATTGGACTCCGGATTGACAGCCGTGGAAAGTAAGCTGGGTTGGACGGTAATAGGAAAACAGAATTTTCGTGGAAGGAATAATTTAATGACAACTGTGTCTATGCATGTCGGGAGAATTCCTTTGAATGAATTATGGGAACTTGAGGCTTTGGGGATATCTGATCCTACTGAAACAGATAAAGATGAAAATGATTTATCTGACTATAAGGAAAAAATGAAAATTCTTCCCAATGGAAGATTCGAAGTTGAGCTTCCGTGGAGAATTGAATCAAGGAATTTACATGATAACATGGAACTAACTTGGAAGAGACATGAAAGAATGATTAATAAATTGAAGAGTGGTAATTTTTTCGATGATTACAAGCAGGTATTCATAGAATGGGAAAAAATGGGTGTAATTGAAAGAGTACCTATAAACGAATTGAGTAATAACTGTCATTATTTACCGCATAGGCCAGTTATAAAATTAAATAGCGAAACAACGAAGGTTCGGCCGGTATTTGACGCTTCTGCCTCTCAGAAGGGGAAATTCTCATTAAATGAATGTTTGTATAAAGGAATTAATTTACTGGAAATGATACCCGATATTCTTGATCGTTTTAGAATTTTTCCTATCGGTATAAGTGCTGATATTGAAAAGGCATTTTTGATGTTGTCTGTTGCCCCTAAAGATAGAGATTTCTTAAGATTCTTTTTTCCGGACTCGGAAGGGCAAGAAATTTATAGACATTGTCGTGTGGTGTTTGGGGTTTGTTCAAGCCCTTATCTACTAAATGTATCTTTAATGCATCTTTTAGAGAATTGCCCTCCTGAATGTAATGAAATTGCTCAAAAATTGAAAATGTCATTCTATGTTGATAATTTAGTATCTGGAGTTTTTAGTGTTAATGAATTAGAGCAATTTATTGAACAGGCAAAAAATATTATGTCTAATGGTTGTTTTAATTTGCGTGGGTTTGAGAGCAATGTTGCTGGTGACAATGTTGACAAACATTCCGGTACTACTTCCGTTTTAGGAATAGTGTGGGACTTGGATAATGATACTTTGAGTTGTTGTATAGATTTAGAACCGGTTACATGTGAATTGAAAATAACAAAAAGAGTAATTCTGTCTAGGGTACAGGGAATTTTTAATCCTATTGGATTGTTAGCTCCGACAACATTGCTCCCGAAACTGCTATTACAAAATTTGTGGAAGATGAAAGTGTCTTGGGACTCTGAATTACCTCCTAATATTATAAATGAATTTTTGAAATGGTCTAGAGAAATTTCTGTATTGAAAGATGTTACTTTGCCTCGTTACATGTTTATAAATCCGTCTTCTGAACTGCATATTTTTGTAGATGCTTGTAAAGGGGCATACGCTGCATGTGTCTTTGTCAGATCAATAATTGATGATGAAGTAAAGGTCGTTCTCATTAGAGCGAAATCTAGGGTTGCTCCTCTCAAAACTATTAGTATTCCACGTTTAGAGTTGATGGCATGTAACATTGGTGCTAGACTTCTAAATTCTATTATTAAAGCTCTTGATTTTGTGGAACTTAAAGTCACATTTTGGTCTGATTCCACTACAGCCCTTTGGTGGATAAAGGAGTCAGGAAATTGGTCAGTTTTTGTGACCAACAGAGTTAAAGAAATACGAAATCTGACCAAAATTGAATCATGGAAACATATTCCTGGAAATAGGAATATTGCAGATCTATTATCACGTAGATGTTCCCCTCAAAAAATGCTTAATTCTAGATGGGGGGAGGGACCTCCTTGGCTAAAAGAAAATCCGGAGAATTGGCCGACTGGCGAAATTTGCGGTCAACCTGCCGATGTAGACTTAGAGAGGAGAAAGACTAAAGTAGTGAATGTTGATCTGACGGGGAACACAACCCTGTGGCTTTTAGATAATGTTTCTAGTTATGACAGAATGATAAAAGTGTTTGCTTGGATTTTAAGATTTGTAAATAATAGCCGAAAATCTTGTGTTAAATGTACAGATGTTGAACTTACTTTATCTGAAATTGTAAATTCAGAAAAATGTCTGATTAGAGTAACTCAGCAGTGTTTTTTGCCTGAGCCAAGGTTTTTGAAATGTGTTACCTTCAAAGATGAGGATGATATTTTAAGAGTGCAAACTAAGATAACTAACCGAGCTGATGAGAAGCATTTTTTGTATCCTATACTATTACCAGATAAATGTCAATTTACTAGATCATTGATCCGTTCTGTACATGTAAAAAATAATCATGCTGGAATTCAGATGATGCAAACTCTAATCAGAGAAGATTTTTGGATAATTAAGGCTAGGAAAAATATTAAAAATGTTCTTTATAATTGTGTAATATGTAAGCGGTTTAAAGCTAGAGCCATGAAAAGTGAACCAACACCTTTACCACCAGATCGAGTATCAGATTCTGCCGCTTTTGAAATTGTGGGAGTTGATTTGGCAGGGCCTTTAATTCTAAAAACAGGGGAGAAGGTGTGGATTGCACTATTTACGTGTGCAGTCTTTCGCGCTATACATCTTGAATTGGTTAATTCCTTAACTACAGATACCTTTTGGCTGGCTCTTCGGCGTTTTATTGCCAGGCGTGGAAGACCTTCCACAATTTACTGCGATAACGGAACAAATTTCCGGGGAGCTTTTAATGACTTTTCAAGTCTAGATTGGGACAGGATTTCAAAGGAACATCAAACGCGAAAAATACGTTGGAAGTTTATCCCACCCACAGCAGCATGGTGGGGAGGCTGGTGGGAAAGGTTGGTTCGCATAATTAAAGAATTGTTAAGACGAACGCTAGGAAAGTCTGTATTAACTCATGAAGAATTGAGTACTGTAATCTGTGATTGTGAAAGTGTTATTAATAGCAGACCTCTAACCTATGTTTTTGAGAACCCCGAAGAATTAGTTCCTCTTACACCCGCTATGTTCCTAAGAGAAAATCACTGTTCCGGAGTAATAGATATTGACGAAATAGATTCCCAAAAGTTATCAAAAAGAATAAGGTATCGAAGCAAACTTTTCAATGAGTTAAGAAAACGGTTCAGGAAGGAATACCTAGGTGAACTAGTTCAGAGGTCTAATGAAAGATCTTCGCGTGAGCCTAGGATTGGTGAAATAGTGTTAATTGGAGATGATAATAAAAAGCGCTTGTTTTGGCCGATAGCAAGAATAATTGAGCTGATCCCGGGACGGGATGGGAAAATTCGGACTGTAAAACTCAAAACTCAGAATGGAACAGTGATGCGTGCAGTACAACGGATTTATCCCTTAGAAATTCAATCAAGTGAAACTTGCGTCATTGAGAGCAGTGCGGGTGAGGGGGAATCTGGTTCTGAGGGAGTCCCTGTTGTTCAGATTTCAGATGATGTTATATTAAAAAGATTTACTTCTTCTGGTAGGTGCGTGAAAGCACCAAAACGATTGGATTTATTTAATGTGAACTGTTACTGTTTTGAGACCTTATCAAGTCTCAAAGGGGGGGAGGATGTTGCGAACGGAGAGAGGAAAAACCGTCCGAGAGGCGGCGCTGTTTTGAAATGACGCAACTATGTAACTATGTATGTGTAAAGTTTCTGTTCTTGTTTCAATCAGTTAGATTCTGTTTTTAGTCAGTGTAACATGTAGTTGAATATTTCACGGTTTCTGAAGTTGATTAAAAGTGTGTGTTATGAAACAAATTGGACTTATTTTTTTCGAACCCAATACACCCAGCATCGGGTAGATGCACCCTGCATATCACGAATGAATTTATTCTGGTTATGATTTAACAGGGGTCACGAACTCGAAATCCTACGTCTCACTTGCCGAGATCTTACTATAGGGCCACCGCGGCTCAAATGTATATATCTGAAACATCGTAAAAATAAAGATTTATGTTGCATCTTATTTATGCAATGAATTATCATTTTATTGATTCCTTATTCTGAGAAGCATCAAATTATATTGCAGCTTCGCTCTCACATGATACAAGTCAAAATGCAGCATGCAAATCTAATTTTTAAATCCTTTTCCATTTCCAGGGGAGAAGGAGAAGTCCTAGCATAGTTTAAAAGGAAATTAGTTTCAATAGTGGGTAGCATGTATAATAAAAACTGCTCCCAATTAATACAATACAGGATACTTTTTTTGAAGCTTGTTTCAATTTAATATAATACTGAAATTATTATTTATGGTGATAGAACAGGATCTACCTATAATTATAACACAAGATCTCTATAGAATCAATATCCCACTTGGTCCTCTACTTACAAATCTTCTTTCACTCTGCTGCTCAGGTGATATATTCCATTTATTCCGATTTTGGATATTTCAGTGCATAAGTATTTTATTCTTGTATTTGGCAACGCTAAATATTTTGGCTCGTTTGCTTCGTTTATTTTTTTTCTTCGGTGGAATTAGTTTCGGTGGGTGAGAAAGTTTTGATTTCTTCGGGGAGATAAACAAGAATTTTGATCGAAATTTCTTAATCATTTTATTAAGTATGTAGTCTCATGTCAATTTAATTGATTCCTTCAACATTTAAGAATCGTAGAGAGAGATTTCTTCAGCTTTAACCGCATATAAATTCTAACAGTATTTTTTTTTTCTTTGGCATATTTGAGATATTAAAGACATGAAAAAATAAATGGTGATAGAACAGGTGGCTTTTTTTTTTTTTTTTTTGATTTTGGTGATTTTTATCAAGATCATATAGTATGTGGAATTAATGTGGCGTTCTGTTTTAATCAAAATATATAAGAGCAATTCAAAGAATTATACAGAGACAAAACTGTTACAAATTAATGTTTAATTTTTTATTTAAATAAAGAGTACTTTTTTTTTTCAATATGTTGGCAAACTAATTTCACAGTAATCAAATCTTTTTTGTATTGAGTTTTTCAGTTTCACCTACTTCATTTATTTTTTTAGATAAGCAAATAAAAATACATCTTTAATTTGTTAATTATGAAGTCAGTTTATATATGTTAACATTATAAACTCTTTTGTGCATTTCCTAGAAATTATAGTGATATATTGTTGAGCTTATAGTGCGCTTTTGACTTAATTTTCATGTAATCCAAATGAAATAAATAATACTTTATTCATTTATGAAATATAATGGAAATTTATCATTATGTTTTATACTTCAATAGAAAACTTTTTTTGAATATATATTGTTGTTTGGTATTGTTTTGGGGAAAAGAAAATGAAATCTTACATCTATAATTTAGGTTTGTGTGACAATGGAATCTCTAAATCCTGTTCTGTTTTACTATTGCTGATGATGAATTACTATGGCTAATGATCAATATTCCAGTAGTGAAAAGCAGTTTAAGTTTTTATTGGTGGGAGGAGAAGCAGTTGGAAAGGTTAAATGTTTTTTTTTTATCTTTCTGTATCTTTTATAATCTTCATTTGACATTTTTTTTATTAACTAATATATAATCTTAATATTTGTATTTCAAATCAGATGCACTATTCTGAATAATATATCGTTTTATACTTTCTTAGCAAGTTTTGATTGTTATAAAAACTGTACCATTGCTTAAAAGCACTAAATATTTTTTTAAAAAAATTAAATCAAATTATAATTATATAGTTCAGTTTCTGCAGCATTACAAAATACCTTCATCTTCATACATTAATAATTAGCATCTAATTTCAAGGATTTAAAATGGTTAAATTAAAATTTTAACTATAATTTAAAAAGGTGATGCAGATCATATGAAAGAGTATACAGTATTCTTTTATTAGATTAGAGCTTTTATATATGATTTGTACAATTTCCAGTTTTCTTAAAATTTTAGTCAATTTTTATATATTGTCATCAACAATCATTTATTAATGCTCTCTATTTTTTTTCTTAAACAATAATAATTATTTTAATATTTTTTATTTATGAAATTGTTTTGTTTTCTTTTATAGACATATATTTCTTTAATTTTAATAAAATATAAATATAATCTCTAGGTTAAAACTAAGAAAAGAGAAGAAATAAAAATTATGTTTATAAATTTCTGTTATAGAATTTATATTTTCTCTTTTATGTTTTACTATTATCAAGAATGGAAAACTGCTGTTAAATTATTATTTTCATTGAATAAAAAAAAACATAAATGTGTAATGATATCCCATAATATAATTTGAATCTTAATTAATTGAAATTTTTTTATCATACTTGAACCAATATTAACTTTATTCTAAAATGTTTTCATACTTCCTGATTCAAATCCCACTTTATTGTTTAATTAATTTTACACACTTTTTATAGAACCGGTTACTTCAACAAGTTCTCATGCTCCGAGTGAAGAGATTAAAAAAAGAAAGAAAAAAAAAACATTAATGTTTACAACATCCTTTTAAAGCTACCTAAATTTCTCTTTTCTAAGACTATATATGTCAAAGAAATTAATATCAAAATTCCATTGTAAAACCACTAAAGAGAAACATTTTTGTTTTGTGCTGCAATGTAGACTGATATATCTTTTATGGCTCTTTATTTGTGTAAATTATGCCTTCCAGATTGGAATAAATCATAGCTTAAGAATTTTAAATGTTCTGATTCATTCATCTGCTAAATAATGTTTTACACGCACACATATATATAGAAAAGTTTTTTAATGCTGTATTTTAAAAAAACAACATAATAAAACCTTAGTAAAAATATGATTAGCTGACAACATTAATCTTTTAATTAGGCTTTTTAAATGCTTTAGTTCTTAATTGTACATTTATCAATTTTGCATTTTATTCATATGCTATGTATTTTGCTTGAATCTTAATCAATTCAAAATTTATGGATCATGATAAGGTTGTAACCTTACTTCATAAAGTTATTATAAAACTATTTTTAAAATGAGATATGTTATAAATTATTTTTTTTATATATAAAAGGTTTAGCCATAAGAATATCAATTCATAAGAGATTTGATCATTTATTGCTAATAGAACATTCAAAAATTTTTTATCTGAATTCACCCAAATATAATTTTAAGTTATTATTTCCATATGTATCTTTAATATAAAAACATTTTGCATTGTTGCAAAAGATGTGATTATAAAATTATTATAATTTTCTATTTAAAAAAAATAAAATATGTGACTTATAAATAATAACTTTTAATTTTATATTTTATAAATTAGGCTTTTGAAAATTTCTCATGCATTGAATACAATTCTTATAAAAATTTAATAATTTTTTTAATTAAATTATAATGTTTAATTTACTTTAATACTTTTACTTACTTAATACTTGCTTTTTTTGTTTAAAAAATATATTAATTTATTCTATCAAAAAAGAATTCAATAACATTAGTAATTTAAAAAAAATATTCTTAAAAATTGGAAAGAAATTCTTTAGTAAAATCGGTATGTAAAATAAAAAGTAGACAAATAAAATAAAATAAAATTTTTTTTTTGAAGCTAATAGATATGCTTTTGATTTACTTTCGAAATCTGAGAAGTTTCCATTTTAAATATGCTCTACAGTTGGTCACTAATTTCCTGATATTCATTTTTAAAAAAATGCCTTATGATGATAAATTCATTAATAATTTTAAATATTAGTAACTTAGTGTTTTGAATATTTTATAAACAGCATAGAGATTTGATACAGTGAGCTTGTATGAACCAGGTAAATCAAAACATGAAGAAATATACCCACAATTAATTTTGTTAGAAAGCTATCTTTACTGAAGAAATGATCTCTCCCCTTTAAAGAAAATCCTTTAGTGGTTAGTAATCGAACCATTTAAATATGGCATTATACGTCCAATGTATTATAGTCATTTTAATTGCTAAAGAGAGAAAAACAAAAATAATAAATTCATAGGCAGTGAATTAAAACTACAAAACTTATTTGCAAATGATATAAAAATGAAGGAGTTTTTTTTTTAGTTAAAATCCACATAGAAGGAGGATTTGAATTTTCCTCTAACATATGAGCTAAGAGCTATGTAATTAGCAGCAAAATTGACTTGATTTTAGTTTGTTTAAAAATTGGGAAAATCATTCAGATGGATGGATCAAATATTGTTCTGTTTAATTTTTGTGAGTAAGATACTTTAATATTTGATGAGTGTGCTGGGAGCTTTTGAGTCTTAATTAACTTAGAAGAAAAAAGTCTTTAGATTTGCTTTTCTATAAATTTTTTTTGTGAATTTATTTCATAATTTTTTTTATTTATTTAATTAAAGAATCTTTTGTACCATCATTTATATAGTTATTTTTAACTTAATTTTAATAACTGTCATTTTTATTTAATATATATAAACATTTCATAATTTATTTACTTTATATCATTTCCATCATCAACTTTTAATTAACTTTTTTTCCCTAATGAAGTGTCTCAATATTTTATTTTCCTAAACTTACAATCTCTGTGGTTTTCAAAAAAATTGTGTTTATGAAAAGATATTTTTATAAAACCTCTTTAGAGATTTCAGATAAAATTGTTTTATTTCAGATAAAATTGTTTTATTTCATATAAAATGTATTCCTATATAATTCTATTTTTAATTTTTCTTTTCTATTTTCTTTTAAAATTTTTTATATTGTATTATCTTTTACTTTGCTCTGTAAAGATGTATGATGTTCACTTTTGCTGTACGGTTTCTATTAGTTTTTAAGAATTTCTGATTCCTTAAGGAATATTGTATAACATCTTAAAAAAATTAAATAAAATAAAGCTTTTACATCTGTTGAGTGAATGTATTGTATAAAAATTCTAAGATTATAATACTGTTGTGATTTTTATATATTAATTTTTTCAGACTTGCATCGCATTAAGGTTCATTCAAGAAAAATTTGACAAACAATACAAACCTACCATTGGAGTTGATTTCTTTTTGAAGCGAATTGTATTACCAGGTATTGATTTGTTGCTTATTATCACATGTATAAAACAATTAATTAATAAGTTCATTGAACTCTTCTTTGTTTGTTGAGATTACGTTGCATAATTATTCCATAATAATAAAACCTATTTTTTAAAAAAATAATGGGGGAAAAATATGTTTGGTATCTTTATTATTATTATTATTATTGTACTTTTTCATGTATCATTTAATGTTTATAGAAGTATTTTTTTAAAAAATATATTGCTTCCAATTGCTATTTAAATATGCTTAAAATGAATTATGCTTTCACAAAAATAATATCTTGGTTTTAAGATTAACATGTATGTTTTTTTTTTTTGGAAAAAAAAAAAAACCCTGGAATTTAAAATATTTTTTTGCATAATTATTATTTTTTTATATGCTAAATCTTCAGAATTTGTTTTCTTTAATTTCACTAAAGTTAAAATTTTTGTGTTTTGATGTGAATTTCAGTAATCAATAACTTTTAATTTGTTTTTCAGTCTAATTGTTAACTTTTTTTTTGTATTTGGGAATATTTTGTTTATCCTATTTTTTGCAAATATTTTATATTTAATTTCTTTTAGCTTATTGTGAAATTAAATTATTACTAATAAAAGTTTCACATCATTTGAATTTTTCAAAAATTTAGAACTAAAAAGCTAATCTTCTTAGCTAGTATTTTGCCCACTTATTGTTTTCTGTAATTTTTTCTTCAGTGTTACTGAAATTTTTAACTATTCTAGTATATGCTTGGCAGTAGGAAATGATTTGTACAAATATTATTAATTTATCAACATTTTATAGTTAATACATTACATGCAAATAGAAAAAGGATTATTGGGTTTAGGTTTGATATTAATTTTTTTTATTTATGAATAATAATTAAGTTGTCTTAACAACACAATTATTAATTACAAGTATTTAAAAATGTGAAAACACACTTAATTTGTGCAGTTTCTTTTTTTAGTTATGCAAAAAAGGACTTTATTTCTTTTTTTTATAATGATTATAAAAAAAGAATTATAATGATTAAGAAAAAAAAAAGAAATTTTGTTTCTTTACTTCATTGATTGATTAATACTTCAAATAATCTTAAATAATAATTTATCAGGATTAAAATCCTATACTTTGTATAATTTAAATATTAAATATAATGTACAGTTATTATAACATTTTGAATTGTATAACATTTATATTAATAAACTTTTTAGAATTTAATTTTTGCATTTTTTTATGAATTTGATTTTTTTAATGCATCATAACATTTTATAATATTTTTTAACTTATGAAATTTTTTTTTTTTTTTAAATACTATGTTCACTTTTAGGAAGTTTAAATGTAACTATCCAGTTATGGGACATAGGAAGTCAATCTTTAAAGGGAGAGATGCTGGACAAATATTTTTATGGTGCTGATGTAAGATATCTTTTCACATTGTTTATATTTTTTGACAAACATAAATCTTTTTTGTAACATACAATGCTTTTTTTGCAATAATTTTTTTCGTAATTTTTTTCATTGTTTTAATTCTTACAAAATGCATTTCTCACAAAAATGTGTATATCCACATCATTTTATATAATATTATCACACTTCTACATTTCTATCTTTAGCATTTTCTCATCACTAATAACATTGTTTGTTGATATTCTTAAACGTCAAACAATTTGATTATGGAATAAAAACTAATGCCTTTAACCAGAAGTGCTTCAAGGGAAAAAATTTTAATTCTCAACATAAAATTTAAAGGCAAATAATGGACATAAAGAATTTAAATAAAATTTTAAGCATAAATCCATTAAATTTTGCATAATTTGGTCTTAAGCATAACAATTTTTACTATAAAATTTTAATGTTTAAAATAGGAAAAAAACAACAACAAACATTTATTGTATTTTACATAATTTTGAATCCATTCTATGAAAGATAAAAAGTTAAATATATTTTATATTTTAGTTATTTACTTTATGTGTTAGTCTAATTTTAAAATTACTTTATATATTAATCATACTCGTGATCTTAAACTTTATATGCGCAAATGCTCCAGAGTGTTCACAATGATAGCCTTTTCATAATTGTATTTTTTCTTGACTCCTTACAATTTTATTGTTAACAAGTTTTATTGTGTATATTAGAATGTTGTGAAATGTATTTAAAATTATTAATTACAATTAGTAGAAGTCTTTATCAATAATTTATCCATTTTGTATGAATCAAAAAGTAAAATTTATATTTATTCCCAACTTTAGGCTTTAATAAATTTCCCTCACAACTTTATATGAAAGTAGAAAAAAACTATTCATAATTTAATGAGATGCATATTCTATTGAAATTTGATATTTGAGTGTAATAAATATTTCCCCTCTTAAAATTAATGATTTCATAATTGCATTGAACACAAACTTCACTAAAACTTTAGATTTGATTAATCTTTTATTTTCAAATCATGAATAAAATATACTGAATCTGAAATATTGTTTCAACAAATTCTTTTTTTTAACTATGTAAGCTCAAAACTCTTTCATGAAACATTGAATATGTGACTGAAAGTCATTAAATAGAAATTTCTGTTATATATATATATGCGTAATATATTACACATTACTTTTGATTTGAAAGCAGTGTGGAGAGTCATGGCCAAAAATCATCAAATAAATACATATTGTCTTTTTAATTTTGCTTTATTCCAGCTCTAGAAGTACGCTGTGCAGCACACAACAGCTGTAGGTTTACATGGTGAAAAAGAATAGTATAAAAAGGCGGAAACATTTATCTCTAGTCTTAAATACTATGATATTCTTATAAATCATACACCTGTAGATTTTTGACATTAATTCTGATACATTTGACCATGACATGAGAAACAGGATTATTTGGATTATTGGATTATTTTATATAAGTGATTTATTATTCATCGAAGGAATCCTCTAAAAGAATATTTACACTAGTGATATATTATCCATCCAGTCAGCACATGTGAACTCAATTGTGCATTCTTTTATACTTTATTAGATTTATGAATGAATTAGCAAATAACACTTTAGAAGGAAATTACTCTGAGCTAAATTAAGACAAAACTTTGGGAATTAATAATTAAATTTAAAATTCGAGTTTACATACATTATATATATATATATAATGTCTCTCTCTCTCTCTATATATATAGAGAGAGAGAGAGAGACTAATATGAAAAAATATTGTGCAACATCAGAATCGGTAGACTGCTAATTTGTTAGTTGATTTATCTAATCTGTAAGATATAGAAAGAAGGGGGAAAAAACACTCCTTTAAAGACTTTTCTGTTGAAACAACTATTTTGAATGTTTTATTAGAATTTTTAAAAAATATATTGTCATTAGCTATATAAGTCTGCATTTTTAAAAATTGAATAATGTTTCAAAATGAAAAAAAATATTGAAAATTAACATTTGTTTTCAAAAATCATACAGAAACTAGAAAATTGTGTAAAAATGCCTAAAGTAAGTTCAATTTTTAAAAAACTTTTTTCCTTTATTTTAAAATGTTTTTAGTTGATAATATTAATATAATTTCTTGATAAGTTTTCCATTTTTTGAGGGGAGCAAAATGTTTGTGACTTCTACATGCAAAACAATAATATGAAACAAAATTATTTAATGATATAAAATTTTAAATATTCTATACATGTATAATTTCATAGATATTTTTTATGGTATCATACTTAATTACTTTGGCTTATAAAACAACAAAGAATTTCATATTACTATATTATATATGTAAATGAGGGTTATGCTTTCATTATGGAAACATTTATCTTCACATCTCTTATGAGGTGCAACATGTACTAATTTTTCTTTTATTATTTAATAAATCAAATGAATATAATATTTCAGTTTTTTCATTGATATTGTAGGAAATAAAATGTTAATGCATTTCCATTGTATAAATAAAAGAAGTTAGGCTGGATAATAAAGTTTTTATTTGAATTTTAGGAAGGCTATTGGTTTGGAATTTCATATAAGGCTTTTTTAATATTTTTGGATAATTTTTCCTTATTTGCTTAAAATATTTATCTTCTTTTATCAGTTGAAGTATTTTCTCTTTGTAACTTTGCAGATATAATTTAAAAAATGCTTGTTTAATATTGAGCAATATACAGTTTCTATTATAATTATGATTTATTATTATTATTAATAATTCCAGTTTTAATGAACAAATGATTTTTTCATTTACTTAGTAATAATGAAAAGTGAAAAATTTATTATTGAAATAATTTTTTATTTCTAGGCTATTCTATTTGTGTATGATATTACAAATAATGACAGCCTTGCACATCTTGAAGAATGGTTGAAAGCTGTGCATGAAGTATTCCAGGAAGACTGTCTGATGCCCCATCTTGCTCTGATAAGTAATAAAGGTATATATTCTAGTTTATATAAATTTTTTGTTCTTTTAAGCTTAATTTAATTAAAAATTTGGTTGATGATTAAGCACAAAGATGTTGTATTAATTTGTAAATTTTTATATAGTGTTTAATCACTATAATATTATTTAATACTTTGTCACCTTTATTATATAATTGTTGCTATAATTACAATTAATATAAAAATTTGTCATCACAAAATGTGTGTTTGTTAACTTTGAATCTCTCTTTGAACCTCTACTCTATTGTAGATGCATAGTGAAACCAGTAATCAATTATTAATTCACATAAGTTTTTCTCATTAGTGATATATAAAAAATGTTAACACAATTTTTCTGTCTGTATTCTGTATGATTAACAGTTGATGGTGTACATACTAATTACTGCTCATTTAAGTTATTTATTGCTTTCATTCATTAAATGTTTCAAAGTTAGATGGTTTCTAGGCTTTTGATATGGGAAAGCTATTTTTTACTGCTCATATTACTGAAACAATATTAATATAGAAGTTGTTGCAAAATTAAAAAGTAAAGGCAAGCTTTTTTCTTAGTTTTTGGTTGGTACAATATATATTTAGCAACTTTTATTATATAATTGGCTTTAAAAAAATGTATTTCAATAATAATATCCAAAATTTCAAAATCAATTTATGAACAATTGCAGTTTGCATTTATATATTCTTTTTAATTAGATATAACTTTCAATTTTTGTACTGAATAATTAATATTTGCAATGTTAAGATTATACTTTAATCAAATTCAGTTAATTTTAAATAATAGTATAAATGATGTAATAAATTTTAGAAGCAATAGCATACATCTTCTTCTATCATAATAAAAGATAGAATTTTTGAATGCAAGTAAAAAAAAAATGTTAGGTAACTGAAAAAAATTATTCTATTTCTGTGATTTTGCTGCTGTTTGTGTATTAATGATCTAATTTCAAAAATACCTCATCACATTTGTTTTTCAAAATTTTTTAAATTATTGTTATATTGAAAGGTACTGATATCTACACTCTTCAATGTTTTTAAGTAATAAAACTTTTCAATTTAAAACTTTATGAATTATGTCAAATTAAACACTAATAAATCATCTTTATTAAGCTATTATTTTTGAATATGATGCTTCTATTGATTTTAAGAATCTGTGTGTTTTAATATAATTATCAATATGTAACATTTTTTTCTCCAATTGCTTACACCATTTTGTAATTACATGCAGTGAAGTTGTCATTCAAAAGCAACTTGAACACATAAATTACTCTTAGAAATATTCTAGGTATTTTTCATACCTCATAATCTTAGTTTAATATTATTAAATATAAAATTTTTATTAAGTCATTTTTAATAGTATAAATGAATTAAATTTCTTTTATCCTGGAAATATATTTTTTATTTATTGTTACATTTTCCTGCTTTATCTAGCATTGGAATCAATAAAAATTTCAATTATGTCTACTTTTTAAAAAATTAAATTTGTAAAACTAATTGATGAATTAAATTTGTAAAATATCTGTTGTATAAATATATCATTCCATTCTTTTCACTCATTAGTGACCACTTGAAATGAAAATATTTTCTATAGTAGTTTATGTTGAAGAAGGTAAACATATGTTGCTTTAAAAGGAGCAATAATATTTGTCCAGTAACCAATTATTCTTCATTTTCCATTGCCACACCATTTTAATATTTATAAATATGTTAGAAGGCAATAAAATAACTTTACATTTTATGCAACAATGAATATTATGAGAGCTGCAAAATATAATTAAAAATAAAATTTAAAGTTCTGAGTTTGAAAATTGTAAATGCTTGTAAGACTTTAAAAAAATTAATTTCATCAATAATTTTCATAAATATTGAAGGAGTACCAAACTAAATTAGCAAATGGGGATAATATAGAGTTAATTCTGTTCAGATTTCAAATGAAACTGAGATGAATGAATTTTTCAAGTGTTTGTCGACTTGGTTTGATAAGTTTTGAGAATTAGTCAAAGAAATGAATACATGTTCAGAAATACTTCTCAGTATCCCACTTATGAAGCAATAAATTTATTGTTGTACACAGAATTGCTTACAATCACCTGAAATCAATTTTGTAATGAAATTTTTTTTACATTTATTAAATTGACTTTTGCTAATGCTTCCTTTAGGATATAAATGCATTTTTTGTAAAACCATAATCCACATTTTAAAATAACCTACAATAATTATCATACATGAAAGAATAGAAGAAAAAAAATTCCTTTTAAGTTTTGTTACTTCTTTTAAATAAATTAATATTATTTGTTTTATTTAATCATTTCGAGCATATATTAGTTCATTAGTTGTCTTCTATTAATGATATATTTTAGTAGAATAATTTATTGTAGTTTTATCAGAAGCTCAGTTTAATTTTTAATGATTTACAACTACTGACTTCAAATTCATCAATTTAAATACTGATAAATAAAGGCCTTAATTTATATGTATATGTGATGTAATATAATTAAAAAAAGAATTCAGAAAATAAATATTTTTTCTGTAGTGGTGCATTTTTAATATAATTTATTAAATGACAGAATTATAAACAAAAAACATATAGAAATATAAATAAGAATTTCTTTGAAAAAATATACGTAAAATATTTTAGCACACACATACTATATAACAAATTATTTAATTCCTAGTATTCTGATGGCAAACTAATTACCAAAATAATTTAAGTATTTTATGTATTGATACCTTGTTATATTATTATACTTTTACATTAATTTTAAATTTCATAATTTATAATATTGCCTTTTACAAAATATTTTTAAATATTACATATCTCAGAAAGTGTGCTGTAGATTTGTCCTCAAAATGTATTATAAAAAATCACATGCAAGAGTCCAGTATTCATATGCTCTCAACAGACTGAGAAAAAAAAATGTTGGACGAAAACAAATAATATCCCACACAATGCTCTACACTTTATCTTAATAATTTGTCAAAAAGAGATGATAAATCAATAAATTGTAATGAATTGTTGATGTATGCATTATGTTGCCAAATAAAAATAGAAACAATTTCCGTCATAGAGAATGTGAAGTGAAGAAAATTAAAAAAAAATAATTCGGAATTGAAAAATTAGAGAGGGCAGGTGATCATTTCTGACATATCTTGTAGTCATAAGTTTTCTTTTAAAACAGGAAGAAATTGTCTAGTGTTTGAAGCTGGCTGAGTGAAATAAAGTTTTGTCAAGGTCGTTTGTGTTTTAAATATATTGATATATCTGGGAAGATTTGAAATCATTAAACATCTGAGATTTTATTATTCAAAGAATAAGCTTCAAATTATTATTAGTGGATTTGAATATAATGCATACCAAAATTTTTTATACATTTATTTAAGTAAATGCTTACTTCAGAAAAAAAAATGTCCAATTAAATAGAATATCATACAAAATTGCCACTAAAAAAACAAAACAAAACTTTTCTTTTAAAAGCAAACTTTGAAAACATAATATCTACTAGGAATTTAAATGCTGAGTACAATTTTAAAAGCACACATTTAGAAATTCAAAAAAATAGTAGTAACTGAACATTAAATACATTTAACTGATTAAAAAAGTAAACGTACATGTAATTTTTTGAAAAACATAATTCAAAATTTGTAATCATTTTATCTTAAATGATAAAAAACAAAAAATTTCAAACTCCTTAAAAACATGTTAAAAATTATATAAAGGTTACATAACAAGAAATTATATATAAATTTATAACAATTATATATATATATATATATATATATA